>VZTU01023536.1:81814-121656 GCA_013400835.1 Zapornia atra
TGTTCCTTTGTAATGGTAGAGACTTGCCCGTACCCTCTACTTACACATGACCTTGAAGACAATATCTACTCACCAAAGTTCAGTACAGCCAGAGCAGACCAGGACCAGATCTTAAGCCAGATGCTGTCAAAGAAAAACTAACAATTAAGAAAAAGGAAGCCAAATCAAGAAAGAGCACCTAGGAAATGTTACACCTAAGGATTTTTATTTTTTTTCCCCCTGTAATTTGGGGGATTTCTGTACTTTCTGTGTTTTCTATATGTGAGTAATCATTGTGTAATTATCACCACTACCTCCGTCAACCAATGGTTTTGCTCCAGATTTCAGATAGCAAAATCAGATCGCAAAGATTTTCTCTGGGAACAGTTCTCCTCTGTTGCATTTCCCTCCATTAAATCCACAACCGATGGCCTCACACATGACAAGCCCAGAGGCAGTTGTCGTAACTTGGAAATATTGTGATAAAGCCTCGATAACAATGTTACATGGTATGAGCTTTCACCATTTACCAGAATCTGTCTGTAGTTTTATACAGGTGCTGTTCACGACTGTGGTGTATGTGCTGTGCACATCTAAATGCGTAATAAATGATCAATGTTTACAATGTATGGCACTCTGGTATTGATTTTAACTCTTCAGAAGGGAATGCATCCTGCAATGAAAGATGAAAAAAAAAAAAAAAGCTATTTCACTTTCCCAAAGAACAGGGAGTCTTTGCACCTATGCCAGACACTTCATGAATGACAGCCTGGATTTCTTACTCAGCTAAAGTTCCTCCTGCCAAAGTTGGAAACCATCCAGGAAAGCCCAGCTTCATGAGCTCAGTAATAGATACGCACGCTTGCATCTGCCACACGCTAGTATTCTTATTTGTATTATATCTGTGGTTATTAACAACAGCAGCTTCTAAGAGTAATGTTCAGAGGCACAAACCAGCTTCGGAGCTGATGTTACTGGATGTTAAAGTTACCAATGAAACCTGATTGCCTTTTTTGCAGCTTTGAGTGTTGCTTTCTCTGTGAAGTAGGACTACAACAATGCAGGAGACTGCAGGATTACCTGCTTGGTTTGAGATACCGTCTCTTTTTACAGTTAGTGGTTATACTCATACAAGCATATAGAAATATGAGGTGCTTTATAACACACATTTTGGTAAGCTTCTTCTGCAAAACTTTTATTTATAAATGTGAACATGCACTCGTATGCTCACGTGCATGCCAAGCCAAGTCTATATACTTTCTATTTTAACCCCTTCTGGGGAATAGAGAAGGATATGTAATGGGAACAACAGTATTCAGATTTGATCTTACCCACCTTGACAGCAAAGGGAGTTTGATCTGCTAAGGGTCATACAAAACAGAAAGCCAGACCCCGAGATGCAGATTTCTCCATTTTCCACCAAGTGATGCTCTTTCTCTTGTTCCTAGAAAGGGGAAGGCAATAGATGAACTGGGAATGGCCAGTGTCCTCACTCTGAGCAAAAGCAATTTCTCTGTGAAGTTGTATAGGCTCTATAAATACATATCACAGGTGTCGGCTTTTTAACTGGACAAGTATAGCTGCAGCATGTTTAATGCTCCTATGAATAGAACCAGAATAAATAGGCAAGTGGACATATATATATATATAACTTTTTTTTCATTTTTCATTAATTAGTTTTATTTGCAATGCTTGTAAACAAAGAAAGATGGTAAATTAATTACTTCCAGGTTTTCCAAAATTATGACAAAAAATTATGGCCAGGGATAAAAATTAATTTCAGTCTTAGGGAGACATCCGATTGTCATTTTAAGATGGAAGATAAATCTAAGACTTGGCTCCTGGGAAGATAAGATTTCAGAATTGCAGCTTCTGCAGGTTTATAGCACCTGATGTGAGAGTACTGACGCTGCACTCATGGTCCTACCCACACAGAAATGTACGGGCCTGTTGCCACTATGTACGGATTAACTTGAGATGTCACAGAGAACTCTTCCTCCTCTGGCATCACCCATTTTTGCTTCATTGTTAAACCAGCTATCCTCACATTGCCTTTGAAGGTAGTAAAAGAAATGCTAGTAAAACGGTAGTTAAAATGGTAGTAAAAGGTGAAAATGAATTTTAAACCCTCCAGAAAGACCCTGATTTATCATATATTGCAACATTTATGAGATCACTGAGAACATTGCCATGTTCCTGGCATTGCCCAGTGCTCCTGCCACCCTCTGCCAAACATTTCTCTGCACAGAACATCCCAAAACCTTTCCCAGAGGTGGATTAACCCCTTCTGTAATTCAGGCACATGTTCAGCCTGTCTGTAGGATAAACAGAAGAAGGGCAGTGCCACCCTGGCCCCATGCCATGCACCCTGCCAGGAGAAGGGCAGAGAGAGACGAGGCTCCGAGCCCCATCGCTCATTTGCAGACTTGCATGTTTTAAATGGTCCGTGCTTAACATTTTCTGACTCATCTGTGACATCTACCAAGTTGTCTGTATCTAATCTGTGCTAATAAAAATCAGCATGACAAAACACTGCCTTGTATATAAATAGCCATGGGTTTCAGAGTGGTCACTGAGTTTATAGTGCCACATTCGGTTGTTCACACTTTACCACTTGGTTTCCACTGTGGTATATTAACTGACCATGCAAGTGGTCAATTAAAGAGAGTCTGTTAAGGGGTGAGGAGTCTTTTGATAAAGGCTCGCAAGCACTTCAGCAAGGAAGTTAAAAGGAATTCCCTGAGACACTGCAGCTCTCTCTATATGACACAAAGGTTTGTTGCTTGCCAAGCACAGATGAGAACAGATTTTTAATGTAGAAAACACAGTCTGAAGCTAAAAAAAGCAACAACAATAACAACAAGAAAAATCACAACCCCGCCGGGTTCTTTTTCTACTAAATAATCTAAACATGGATGGGATAGTGCAGAACTGTAATACCCAGCTACTTTCAGGCAATACAACATGCAAAAGGAAGGCACGGCACGATTTCAGTTTCCTGTGGACCAGCCGTGATTTACGGACTTCAAACAAGAAATATCACCCTGAAGTGTTTGTTTTTTAACTGGATTACTTAAAAAACAACAGCTTAATATCATCCCAGGAAATGCTTATGGGCAGTCACTTAAGGCAGACAATTATTTAATGTAAAACAATGACTGTTCCTTACAAGTTTCATTATACATTAAAAAGAAGTTGATAAGTGCTGTGCCTAGACAAATGGTTGTTTTTCATTTTAAAGACTTTTAGAGTACACTGCAAGTGACCTGCAGCCTGAACGCTCATGTGTTGGGAGTGAAGCAAGTAAATAAAATGAAGAAGACAGTTGCTAACAGGTTCTCTACAGGCTTTGTTAGAGGAAGAAATTATATAGTGAATGGAAAGCTTTCAATGGGAAAACATTTCAGTGTCATGCTGGAGAATCAGATGTTAGCGTCAGCTCTGCCACCAGGTAACCTGTGGGGAACAAGTGGGCCATCCCTTCCTTTCTGGATGCTCAACATGAAGTATGGCAAAAATGGTGAGCATCCAAAACTTAACTCAGCTGCAGCTGTGTTGTGGGTATAAATGATGGGTATTGACAAGCACTATGAAATACTGTGCTGGGAAGGTTTCATCCTGGGCAGTTTACCTTACAGTACCTTTTTGACGTAACATCTCTCTGCTTCAACTCCTTGTTCCCAAACAGTCATTAAACTGTGTTCAAAATACATCCCTTAATATATTAAAATTTGTGAGACACACAGATGCTGAGTTTGCTAGAGTGTGGGGACAGTAAGCCGTACAGCTTGCAGTTGGGCGAAATAAAATGAGGAATGCACGCTCATTTAGTGAACTCCATCTGTACTGGGCATTGAATGGGGTAGGACTCCTGGGAAGAAAGGTGGTTCATGACCAGATTTTAGTTGTAAGGGCAAGTTTAATTAAGTTTTTCTTAAATTCTGAGTGCTGGATTGACCTTGGGTACCTTGTAGTGTCATTCTGTGTGTCTACATGCAATTACATTTTATTACTAATCATACTATTTTATTGTGGGTAGATACAGAAGTACTCATTCTGTATGACTCCCCAGGCTGTGTTGACCTTCACTATCGTTCATTCACACTACTTCATATAGGTTAAAGAAAGTGATTTAGTGATGTTTGTACCAATTAACATATTCCAGATTCAAATTGATTGCTAATCAGGTTACCTCTGAAGTACAAATCAGATCTTTATCAGCTTAAACGTATTTGGCAAGTGTCAAAGACACTTGGTAAAACTGTGGTTTCTGGGGAGCTCCTATTTGCATACTTTTTCATTATCTCCACAGCTACATCTGTTTGCTTCCAGTGCCTTCACTAAAAGTGTTTGTAATGCTAGCTGGGGCCAATACAGCTGTTTAATGTCATTGAAGTTAAGGGTGCGTGTAAGAAAAAAGGGAGTACCACCTGTGGGACGAGCATCCCCTAGAGATTAGAGAGACCCCAGTCTTGTGGGTTAAAGAAGTTTAGAAAAAATGTCCAGCTGTGCACCTTTGCTGGCCACTCAGCAAGCTTGAGGGCTTCTCCACAAGCAACACTATGGCGCTTTTGCTGGATAAACCACTTTTATAAGCTCTGTCTCTTGGACAGATGGCAACTGGGTCCCCGTTCTGATCCCCTGTCCTGGCTGGGGATTGCCCCAGGCTGGATCACAGCAGCTCGTACCTGGACAGCACAGTGGGACAGATGGGATGGATAGCTTCCACGGGGCTCCTTCATCACCAAGCCAAGGCTTTTTCAGTTCCTTCTATGCCCACCATCTACATCAGCACCATCATGGCCACTTCCCACCTGCAAGCCCCATCCCAGCCTTGAGACTAGACAGTTCCCAAGCTGGATAGACCAGGGAAAGCCTCAGCTCCTCCACTGTTCACCACCTGGGGTGAGGACCAGTGGGTACCCTGGTGGGCCTTCTCTCCCTCCCACCTAATGCTAACCAGCAGGGTGACTCCGTATTACCTGGTGTGGAAAGGGCACGTTACAGCTCCCCGGTGCTTGCCTTCCATGCTGAATCCTACTCTGAGAAACCCTGATGCTACTGTGAGTGAGCAGGAGCTCATCCATGAGTAGTTACACATTAACCCAGGCAGTTAGATTGCTATCTCGCCCATGTGGTCTCACTCTGGAGACAGAGTGTCTTTTCATCTGTGCCTTTCCTTCAAATGGGGTTCAAGATAAGCAGGTTGATTTTCCCAGGGCGTGAGTGCTGCAGTCAGGAGGTTACTACAGTGCAACAACCTCGAGTCTCCTGCAGTGCTTGCTCCGGGAGCGGCCATGCCCGCACGACTAGGCAGGTCCAACCTGCCAACAGCCATAATTTTGGCTGCAATTTATTATAGCTTTTCCACAACCCCTAAGGAAAATTACCTTGGTTGCTTTTTCCCTTGTTTTTGACCTTCCTCTGCTGGGGCTGGGTGACTGGCACTGCCTTTCCCCAACAGCCCTGCCCCTGCCCAGCTTCCTCCTTGTATGCAATGAACCGCTTCTACCCAGAAACTGCCTCCATTCAGCACAGCAGCATTCCTTCTTCCACGCTGTCCTGTTTTGACACCTTTTCCTCTTGTTTTGCTATTTCTTTTTTTCCCCATACTCTTGCTTAGTTTTTCTACTCCCCTTTTCTTATGCTTCTTAGTTGCGTTACCTCCAACCACCCTCCCTGTCTCTCCTGCCTTTTCTGCTCTCTCTTGTTCCCCAAGATCTTTTGTTATTTCATTCTTGAGACCTTATTAATCACATTAAGGCCAAAGAGCTTTAACCAGGCGCACACCCAGGCCTGCCTGCTGCAGCCAGCACGAGTCAGAACAGCACTGTGACCCATGTCTATGCCTGACCCTGTGACTCAAGTTCGTTCCTGGAGATGCTAATGTGCACAGACTCTTGTCAGGATGGGTTTATTTTTATAGAATCATAGAATTATTTGGGTTGGAAGGGACTTTTATAGGTCATCTAGTCCAACCCCTTGCAGTGACCAGAGGCATCTTCAACTAGACCCAGTTGCTTAGAGCCCCATCCAACCTGACCTTAAAGATTTCCAGGGATGGGACATCTACCACCTCTCTGGGCAACCCATGCCAGTGTTCCACCACCCTCACCATAAAAAATATCTTACTTACACCTAACCTGAATCTACTCTTACTTTAAAATCTTCTTACTGCTTTGGTTGATGTCTACCCTTGGTCTTCATCTTCTGTGTTAAGTTCAACTACTTTTCAAGTTAGCACAGAACTTCTCACTTGCCTACAGTTTATTTCTGCTCACATCTCTCCTTCCCTAAGTCTTTTGCAGTCTCTCTCCTAAATGTCTGAAGGTGGCAGAAATAATCAAACCAGTGAGTGATGGCCTAGCTACAGCAGTGAAGAGTTCAACATACACATCCATTTGAAGAGCAAGGTGTATTAGCCACAAACTGTAAAGGAAGCAGAATTAGACTATCAAGTGTCTGTTTACCATCCAGAAAAGCATAAAAAACAGGTCCTTTCTGCTCCCTGATATGTTATCAGATGTGATTCACTAGATCGTATCTGTTTTGACAATCATAATTTGGGCAATTCAGTGCAGGGGTTTTTTAGCATGCTTAGCATGGTCAAGGAAAATCACTTAAGTATTTATAGAACTATGTAAGTTATAAATACAACTATGACAGTCTCATGCCGTGCCAAGAAGGTATGCCTTGATGGAATAATCAAAGCAAACATATTTTAGGCAGAAAGATATCTGTATAGCTGGCCATCTCTTCACATAGCTTTGTGTTAAATACTGATTAGATTTTAAAGACTTTGATTGCAGAAATGCTGCTGCAGATCTACAAATGGAAACCTAAGAAATTACACAGTAAGATAAATTGAAAGTCTTTTAACAGTCACCAAAATATTCAGCTGTAATCACCATGTTATGACTCTTACAGAAAGGTGAACAGATGCAGAAGCAGGGAATATATGTATACATGTATTTAATAAAAAGTTGTATGTGTTCATGTGAGTACCGTAGTTGGAAATGCCATATTCACTTCTCCTGGTGACATAAATCTGAGACTTCTTTCTGTTAGACATTTGGAAGATGATGCAGTACAAATTTGCATTCGTTCACTGTTTACATTCTCCAAAAGTTAATTAAGAAAAATATGGAAGCAAATAGGCATGTGCTTGCCAATTTCTTCTGATTCTATTCATAGGAGCATCGAGCATGCTGTCCCCTTGATTCTGCAGAAAACCTCACTACCTTTACAGATGCCTACAGATTTCTGAGGACACAGTTGGGAACTCACCTGTACAAGTTGTTTCACTGACAGAATTGCCTTTATATGTGACCATTGATCAAAATATTTATGTTGGTGGTGGCAGTGCACTAAAAGATATATTCCTGATAAAAGGGAAGGGTGCGTGAACTGATGATCATCAATCCACATTTAAGGCAGAACCAGCACAGGTTCTTTATGAGCTGTTGCTGAAGGACAACCAAAAAAAAAAAAAAGTAAATATAAGAGTCACAGGTCCTATAGGTATCAACATAGAAGCATGTATTTAAAAATACCTCTGCTAGCTATCAACATCTATTTGTTCTTTACCTTTCCTGGGGATCCATGAAATTTCACTGAAGTGTAGTTTACAGCGTTGTTCAAAATGGTGACACTAGGGGAGAATCCACTGATTGTTCTGTTAAAGAACATTAGCGTCAATGCTAATTCATTTATATTTGAGATCTAGAAGTCTGTTTGATGACACACAGGTTCAGGATATTTTTGTGTCTTTCCCATCTGTTTTCTGTAAATAAAACCCACTTGTAAGTGAATGGAAATAATTGAAAAAAATCAAAAAGGTTTAATAAGTAGAGGGCCAAAACAATGTTGGTAATAAAATTATGTGCAGCAAATAATACCTTGTGGTAAAAAGGTTCCTTTTATTCCTGCCAAGGAGATTCCAAGGTTATAATTTGTAAAATAAGCATATTCCTGTTAATTAAATTAAGGACTCGGGCTGCATAAGCAAATACCAATCGCAGGAGAGAAAGAGAGAGAGGGTTGCTGAGTTTCACACATAATTTGTTTCTGGCTACTTAGCAGGGCTATGACAGACATTCGCTAAGTAGAAAGCAAATATTTACTATTTAGTTCACCTATCCAGCTAACACCTACAAACCTCTATTAGCAAAAATGCCTCCTTCATCAGAGTGGAGGGTTTGTTGTGAAAAACTTTTACTGTGATGTCTTTAAAAAGGGATTTGCTGCTAATTTAAAGATGTATCAGCACTGACTAAGTAACAGACATACACTTACGGTCATATACTTCATAAATTGCAGTATACTTTACATTGCAGCCCAAATTCAGGTCTCCTGAAGTTAGTAGGGAAGCTTCTCCTGACTTCAGTGAAGTCAAGCCTTAAATCAAGTGCTGGAAGGAAAATATACCCAGCATGTACCCCCAGATATGTATATTAAAATCAAAAGTACAAAAATCTGAGTTCAGCCTCACACGGGTACACGATGAGTGTCTTTATAGGCTTTTGTTCTATCCAGCTCTCTCAGAGGTTCAACTCATGCTCAAGGCGAGCTCCACGGCAAAACAAGCCATACACCCCCAAGAAAGAGGAAAACTCCCTTTTGGGATTCATGGCTGCATGCCCTGCTCATGCCTGTGCCTAAAATCTGCAACTTCAGCTAATGGCATTCAACGAGGCGTCTTGTCTCAGGGAGGCATTAATGCAATTTTGTTAAATGTCAGCTCAATATCGGAGCAGCCAAAACAAAGAGGGAGGAATGCTGTGTCATGGCATAGGCTGCAAACTGGCAGAGCACCCTGAAAACAACAAAGCGACCAACTCAAGTTTTGCAGGAATGTGTTCCTGGGAGGAGAAAGGGAGGGAGGACTGATGGACTTGGATGGGAACTAGCTGTTTGAAAACATGTCTTGTCCAAGATACAGCCCTTTGTTGTTCTTCATTGTTTAGAAATTAGAGAATAAAATGGAAGATACCTTAATTTCTGTGTTTATTATTAAAAAAATTCAATGGATGGGCACTGATGTAGCAAAACCGATATTTACATGGAGATTTTTGACCAAACATAGTACCACAGAGAAATGAGCTGATTCATTGCTGCTACACATTTTGCCAGTTTGGACTAAAAGCTCTCTATAAATAGTGTCCATCCGTTGTATTTTCTTTCTATTTCTATCCTGGGTTAAATACAATGGAATAATTAGCCACAGGATATTTAACCGTGTCATTCACCAAAGGGTATCAGACTTCAAATGAGCTCAGATATGGACTTGTTGCATTGCCAACTGATGTATGAAGCTTACTGCTTACACCAGCCTTAGTATCAGAGGAAGGAAGGATAGCAAATGCGATGCCTGCTTTCCAAAGGGCTGAAGAGAAGGCAAATAAACCTGGAAATCAGTACGTTATTTGCACTGGGAACCTTATTAGAAACAATAATGAAAAATTATTAGCAGCCACAAGGATAAAGACAAGAGTGGGTAGGATACCACAGAAATTTTACAGAAGAAAGTTACACTGCAGTGCTGTAGTTTTGGAGAAGTCCCCCAGCCAAGGCTGTTGGGGGTAAGATGGAAGTCTCGGAACTCCTATTCCCTGAAAATCTCAGAGCTGTAGTCAGCAGCCATCAAATAACGTGTTACTTCCATTATAAGCTGCTGAGTACAACAATCCAGACTGTAACCTTCATTTCATTAAGTCCCTCTGGAAAATATTGCCAGAGGTGGAAGAATGACTCTATATAGTCCTTTTTACCTTCTTGTTCTGCAGGTATTTGTAGCCAACCACTACCAAATCGGCAGGATCCTGGACTAGACTCATCGATGATGAGTTGATGATGTTGTTGTTCTGGCCACACTTATGTCCTTGTGAACCTGACCAGACATACTCTTACAGGTATGACAAAATATTTGAAGGATGTTAAACACCGTGGTTCTGGATTTGTCCAATCCCTAACTCAAATAGCTCAACATGAGACTCAGTTGGAAAGCAAGGAAGCTGAATTTGGACAATCCTTGGTCTTATGTTCTAACAAGCAAACTGTTCTGTTTAACATAGCAATCTTAAAGCCCCAAACCTGCTTCTTTATGAGGTAGGTAGCTAGCCCTGGGCATCATGACCTGTACAGCGCTTACCTGGGAAAACCTGGCCAACAGTCTCAAATACAACGGCTAGACTTTTTGCCAAGTCTTACAAGAATCAATGGCAGTTACTCCCATTTCTGGATAGGAACATGTGTCCTGCTTTTGAGCTGTGACACTAAGAAGCCTTCCAAAAAGGAGTTTTTGAACAGACACTTTGTCACTCTGTATATAGACTGAATGCAAGGCTAGCAAGAGTTTACTAAGACTTGTGCCGTAACTGACCCCACCATGTCTCCTTTGATTGGCAGGATATCCTCAGCTTTGTCACGATGGGCTGGGGGCACTTGCCACTGTAGGAAAGCCTTCACACACTCCTCAGCTGATCTTGAATAGGCTTCCAAGAACAAATGCCAGCCCCCAGCCCTGGCTATTCCTGTGGCAACACAGCAAAGTCTGTGGGGCTGGATTGCTTATTCTTTGAAGGCAAGTAAAAAGAAAATTAATAAAACAATCACCAAAGCAAGTAACAAGTTAACAACATACAATTTCAAGCGATCTAAAGAAAAATAAAAGCATGGCATTTGTAAGTGATGTGTGTCCTGCTGATCTTTTGTAAAGCCAGCTGTGAAACATAGCTGCAATGTCTGTTTATAGCTAGGTGTGCATGCTTCCAGATGTGTAAGTGTAAAGCCCACAGACATCAAAAGGACTAACATTCAAAACCATTACCTGAACACCACCTTTATGTATTTCAAAGGGAAAACAGCTGAACTTTCCCTGTAATCACTATCTTGTAACATCCCTTTAATGAACCAGCTAGTACCGGATCGTTATGTCAGCCAAACAAAGAGGGTGCTGGCATTTCATTTTCTCTCTATGAGGAGCTGCTCATGTCCCTAGGATCCCTCACAGCCCCGCTGTTCAGATGGGGGATGGAATAGGATTATACAGCAGCACTGAGTGGGAAAAAGCAGACTCAGCAAAGCCATCAAGATGTATGGTGGGCAAAATCTTTGGTCATAAACTGGAAATGTTGGAAGAAGGCCAGCATTCAAACCACAGGATAAAGGGAAACATGAGCTGATAAACCCCTCACAACTGCATTTGGTGTTTTGGAATTTGGTTACTTTGCTTTCTAGAGCTTAAGAAGTCACCTCTTAGCTTAAGATGGCTCAATGTGCCATGACAGTGACAAATGGGACTTTGTAAATTGCCCACAAAGAGTTGATTACTTTTATTAATTAATTAACCAGTGATTGCTTATGCAAACAGTAGCCCATAGATACTCTGATATAAGTCTAGGATTGTGGCTGGTACCCAATTCCAAAAGGCAAATTTTCTGTATTTAGGTTGTGCACATCCACGGTGCTTCCTACCCTTCTGGTTGATTGGTTCCCTAATTCAAACCCTGTCATTTCTGCGCCCTAGGTGAGTAACACCTGCTTCTTAAGTGTTCTTTATCAACCATACAAATGACCAATATTTTTCCTCACAGTATTCAGAGAAAATGATTTGGCAATTACATTTCTAATAGACAAAGGTTCAGTGGATAAAAAAAAAAGGATACCTCTTTGTCACTTCATCCATCTTTTCCTCTCTTACATGACCATAGCAGAGAATAAGGAAGGGGCAGAGGTTTTCTGTAGACAGGAGATTTAAGATCCACATAAGTCTTAATACAGCCCACATGAGGTTTAAGAAAACCATTAAGGAAGGATCTTGTCCTGTGATCCCACGGCTGAAAATTCATTTCAGAATTAGCTCCTACTGGCTATATTTCATTCTGGATAGGAGTTTCATTCTTTAAACCCTGATTCTGTCTTCTATAGTCACAGAAAAAAAAGATCTCCAAACTGTAAGCCAGCTGTAAACAGCAACATCTGCCCACAATATTTCTGAGATGGATGACCTGCCTCATTTCACTATTATGACTTTGTGCAATTTGCAGTTTTCTGGCTGGTAAAGCTGGCATTCTCCCAAGAGGAAAATCAGGAGTTTTTGCCACAGACTTCATCCCTTTTGAACCATATTTAGTTTTTTTTTATTGAGCAGCCTGCTTTGCATAGCCAGCTTGGTAGCTTTCCCACAAGTAAATAAGAAGCCAATGATAATCCCCTCAGTAATTATTTAGACCTACACTTCACAAACCTGAGAACAGAGAGGTAGAAATCACCTTGTAAACAGATATCATCCCACATGGGGAGCAGGCAGACTGATGTAAAAGCTCAGGTGCAGGAATTCACTGCAGTTTGGTTCTCACTCTTCACTTTAGCTGAAGCTGGCAGGGCAGTGAATTGGGATGTGAAGGCCAGAGTCAAAGCTTCTGAAGTGCATTATAAAACATTGCTGTGTTTTCCGCTGAGCAAATAAATGCAATCTATAGCAGAGTCAGATGCTGTGTCAAGGTTTGGAATTACTGGACATGTTGACTATCACACATAGGAAAAAAAAATATATGTATTTAAGAAAACAAAAGATGATATGAGTAGCATTAATTATCTCAGAACTGTCCCTAGGTGCTAAGGACCTAGCACCCACAGTGGACACAGTCCAAGGGTGCTACTTCTGGCAAGGTCTAATCTGGTCCCGGGCACAGCCATTAGCTTTTAGAAGCATGTCAGGGGACTTCACTGAGCATATATTCAGGTTCAGTTTAATCCAAAGTGAATTCAGTCCACATGCTCTGATACCACTTACTTCCAAAGGCAAGCTGAAGCTCAGCAAGGAGGGAAATTAGTTTTCCTTCAAACCATTTATCCTTACATAAATAAAATGCTGCTGTAAATAGACCCTTTTTTAATTGAGAACTGCACACACAAATAAAAAAAGTCCAGTGATTTGACCTCTTTTTCTTCTAAATTACTATAACCAGTCAATGGAAGGTAGCTTGCACAAATATGTACGCCCGCAAGCAGTAAAAAACCCTGCAAAGTACACAAGTCAGATAAAATACCTTCAGTCATCTGCCCTCTTCCCTACCACGAAGCCTTCAAGACCAAGACAGATGCACATTGCTTCCCTTTTCAGGATACTTTAATTTTCCTGTGGCATACTCTCTCTCACAATCAGCCGTACTGCTGCAGGACCGAATTTTATTACCCCTTGGCAGCCAGCAAATGTGAGACAGGATTAGAAGGCCACATTGCCAGGGTCAGGGCACCATCCGTCTGCTGGGTACACTTGTATCGACATCAGCACATGCTGGTGGAGGTGCTCACACGGGCAAGCAGCTCTCATCCTGGGCTCAAAGGAAAGGCCTGGAAAACAAAATCATTGCCAGTCTTCTTGTGATATTCCCAGTTTCCTTGCTTTGCTCGGTTTGATTTATAATGTGGGTGCCACGAAGTCGATCTGGTTTCACTGGGCTATAGAGTAACATCCTGTACTCACTCACATAAGCAGCTAAGTGGAAGCAGCCGATCCTCCCTTTCCTGTGAGGATCAGTCCTGGGAAACAAAAGGTTATTTCTTTTCCATTGCTTGTTCAGTCCTTGTCTTTTACTTTTCTTTTCTTTTTTTTTTAACTAACACCATCACAAGTAATAAAACTAGTTTATTTTTTTGTTTTCATTTAGCTTAATTTCTAGAAGCTGGGGAGATGGCTAAAGACTATCCATAGTTCAGCAATAATATCAAAATTATATGAATGCAGTCTGATAAAATATTTCATTTCTAAGCACTCCTCGGAAACTATGGGAAGAGGAAATGTTTAGCTTTATATGAGCAGCCGCTGGCTGGCTTGTAAACGGGCCCACAGTAGCCTATTTAAAGAACATTGCAAACACTCTGGACAATGTGCATTTTATTAGGAAAAGGAAGCATTGAGGAATCAACTATAATATACACAGCAGGAAAAAGTAAACGCATTAACTGACTTTAATACGGATAAAGATGGTGGTGGCAGGGAGGGGAGAAATTCTGTTTCAGAAAGGTCATTCATTTGCCTCTGCATTCCTTCCCCACATTTACATGCTGCTCGCTGGATTCATCAAAGGTCTTCATTATTCGCTCTTGGCATGCATAAAACAATCACTTTCAGATATAATGACCTAATTACTCAAACAAGACAAATGAAAAAAAATTCACAGTTATTTACTTCAGATGTTAGCATTTGGCAGCTCTTCAGTAAAGAGATTTAAAGGACTTGCAGTGCATATGAGTCAGTATCACCTAACAGGGTGGGTGACAAGCGTTGGTGATGATTCCCTTTCAGGGTGACTCTTGGGCTGCCCCAACTTCCACTTGTCTCCCTAAGGACTAGGACAGCTGCAGGTAGCCATCAACAGCTTCAGAACAAGGACATTTTCACCATATTTCCCCCCAGATTCCCCGTGGTCAACCACAACTCATCCTGCATGCCCTGTGCAGGCCCCAGGGCCTCTTGGTGACAGCCAGGGAAACCCCAACAACCAAACCTTACCTTTGAAGGTCATTTCTATTCCCTCTATAACCTTTTCTCATTGTCTGAGCAGCACAGAGATCAGATTTGAGAAGGGAAAATGTTAGACTGGATGTTTGTAAATTAATGCAGAACTGGGACGGTTTATTGTTCAGATTTGCTGTGACTGAAAAGGTGGAATGTTATGGTTCTTGTTTATTTTGTCATGTTCTGTAGGATGGCATAGTAGTAATGATGTAATCACTACCAGTAAATGTCACAGTCAGGCAATGACTCATTTAGAGCTCACATGATTACAGAAAAAAATAGATACTGGTGTTATTATGATGCTTATCAGTGCTGTGTCATATGCATAACCATATTAGCTGTCTCAGTTAAAAAGAGTTGATTCTGGGGACAAGAGTCAAAGCATGAACTTTTGAGCCTACTTCCCCTAGAGAGATGTATTTTGTTTGCCACATGTTTTTCAAGAGTAGCCCACCTACCGGTCCATCATACTACTTTGGCATTGCTTGTAAATGCTCGCCAATATTTCATAGCAGTTTCCTTGAGCCTGATATATCCATGTCAATATACACCATTATAGAAAGATCTAGCTCATTTCCTAATTACTAAGCATTTCACACTGGATGGCGAATGACAGGCTTAAGCCCCAGTGGGATCATATGTGTCTGACCCACAAATAATTGTTTGACATCAGAAGGTTTATTATCTCCTAGCAGGAATGAGAAGCATATTTCTTAATAGGTTCCCCACCCTGGGCAGTGCAAGCCTTCCTTTGATGAGTGTCTCTATGGTAATTGATGTTAATGAGCAGCAAGCCAAGGAGAAACACTGGGTCACCAGGTAGGAAGCCCCCCAAGAGATAATCTAATTACTCTCCAAAACAAATTACTTTCAACCAAAACAAATTACTTTCAATCACTCTGCAACAGATAAGATCAGTGGAGGGAGCTCAAAGCTGACGACAGCTGGAGACCGAGGCTTCACGACTTTATGGATTGATTGCTTTTCTCTTCGGTCCGTTTTGTTGAATGACAATGGAGTGACAGAAAACTGGAGCCGAGAACTGAGCTCCCTTTCATTTCATTCAGATGAATGCTCAGGACCTGCCAACTCGATGCTCTTTGCTGTGTGGCTCATTGATCTAAAATTGGAAAAGCCGTAGCCATGCATGTGCACATCTGTAACGCGAGCAAAACTCTCTAGGAATAAATGTACAGGCTGGAAGGCTATAAAATCCTCTCAATGTATGTGCATCATTATGCTAGGAAGCAGAAGGGAAAACATGACATTGTTGCTTATTTCTGCATGCACATAAAACATGAGGCAAAATGGAGTCTTCATTCTGCAAAGGCTTTAACAGGCCAAAAATATAAGTATTAATTGATAGTCTAATAATTTACTGCTAAAAATCGTTGCCAAATGCCTGGCTGTTTATTTACCTAAGTAAATGTGGGTTTTTTTCCCATGGAAGGCAGAATTGGACCTTAGCTAATTTTCTGAACACAGTGTTAATAAAATTGCTCTGAACATTAACTGATTATGATGATGATGATGAAGATTATTCGGTACCCTGTGGTGAAGTCAGACTGAAATACAAAGTACCTGTGATGAACCAGTGCGTTATACCAATCAAGAGATTTGTTTCAGTGCAAAGTGATGACCAGCCATCATAACTGGAAAATCTTACCTAATGACAGTGCAGAAGGAACTTCGGTAGCAAGGGTTATAAATTACCAACAAAAGATGTACTCAATGTGTCTGTGACTACCTTTGTCAGGAAATGGAGAGTTAAAATGTAGCTCTAAAGGAAATGTAAGTCAGGCAGGTGAATGAGTAATCAATGAGCTTTTTATATCACTGCTATTTGCTATGGTGGTGCAAAGGGTTGTCATTGCTGTTTGTGTGTATGGTGGAGGAAAAAGTAAATTTGGGGATTAGTGTCTTTTGAGAATGGGATACTGGAGCCACAAGAGGGAAGGGTTTGTGTGGGGTCCATTTATAGTTCTGATGCTCTTTATATTATTAACATTGGCTGGTTCCTTCTATGATATTATACAATCAACAACGCGTCTGCCTAACTGAATCTAAATCACACTGATGGTAGTATGTGACCTATTAGTCAAGAGAATGGCAAAAGAAACATCTATTGTCCAACAACAGCAGCTCTTCTGCGGAGTAAGGCTACCATAACAGAGAGAGGTAGCTGTTTTGTTTCAGGCTTTATCTGCCAGAAACCTCTGATAAAGAGTAATATACAGGTCTCAGGGAGCCTTCACAGTTGAATGAAACCTTAGTGCCTCACATTGAGCTATGGGAGGGACTCCTGCCCACTCTGGAAATCTTGTGAAACAGGGTAAATTCGGAACTGGGGATGGGAGGTGGGTGGGCTATCTTTACAATTCCTTTTGCAAAACAAGTGCCTGAATCAATAGATCCATATTCAAGAGCCTATGAACTGAAGACCTATCCCTATAGACGAGACACCACAACTCCACTTTTACATCCTTAGAATTTTGGTCTGCTTTGCTCACTTCAAGAACTGAGGTACCCCTGCCTCTTGTCATGCAAGGATCTTCCTAGAACCTCCAGCTATGAAAGAGCCAGAGGCATTTGGCCCATAATGTTTAAGGAACTTTGTCTCCAGGAAAATTAAAAAATCAAAGATGCGCTTAAAATAAAAAGTATTTGGGTTTTAAAGATGGTAAATTAGAATCCTTCTGACCTATATACATCTGATCCCAGTTGTAAACAAACATAAAAGATACTGAATTTAATTTTGCTTCATATATCAGGTGAAGGTGTGTGACATGCTACAGCCAGGCAGTGGGGGATTTTGCATTCCATTTAATATTCGCTGTGATGTTTGGGGAGATAAATCACTTGGTTTAGTGCAGGTTTTTCACCTCACTTTTCAGTGATGCTTCAGATTTCATCTCATACCGAAACAAGTTAATGAATGAAGTTAATAAATCTGAGTTACTTTTGGAGTAAAACATCCTTTACCTACTCATTTTATCGCACGTCAGATGTGTAAAGCCTAAGTAAACTTGGATTACTTCCTAAAGACAATCCAGGCTTTTTCCACGCTGATTTGTTCTGCTTCTCTTACTTTCAAATTGCCTTTTAATTGGCCACTAAACTAGGAAATTATGGCTGATTAGAATCAATCCAAATGCAAGGTTTTGGATGGGACTAGATATTTGAAGACCATTCTTTCAGATCCCGTGTTACTTCTGCTTTGTCAAGTAAAGGTCACTTTGAGCTGCAATGGCAGGATGCTTCAGTAACCTTTGCCCTTCAGTTCTTGACCCCGAATGTCCCACAGCCATGTTTCGTGGTAGGAAACGTGACTAGTTAAGAAGCTGCAATAAGAAACATCAGAGAAAGTTACTCGGTTTCCTGATTCATGGCAAATCAGGCAGCCACCCCATGGCCGTGGCATAGGCTTCCTTTTAGCAGAAAATTATTTCCTCTGGCTTCCGAGTGGAAGAACAGTTCCTGTAAAAACTGTCAACACAACCATCACCTATATTAAATCTGAGTGTCTTGTGAAAATATCATCACACTTTTAAAAATCCAGGTAAAGTAACTCCATCTACTAAACAGATTTAGGCGGAATTGCACAATTTTATTTCTTCTAAGATACTTCTCCATTGTTTTAGGCCCGAGATATGTGCTGAGGTGAAAGGTGATTCTGATGAATCACTTTGCATTCCAGAAGCTGTGTGCAAAATATTCTCCACAGCCTTAAATGATGTCATTAGGAAACTTTGTACTTTTTAAAGTTTGTGTTTGTTCAGAACTATTTCATACAGGCTTTCTTTAATTCAGTAAGAGTCCTTCCTGCAATATCATAATAATCAAAAAAGATGACAGGAGGTGAATAAGCACTTGTGGACTGAATTGACACTTTGACACAGTGTTCACCTGCATTCACTAATCATTTACATCTCTAGCAGTTTATCCAGTTCTATTGGTGACTTGCAATTCCTAGTAACGATAAGCAGCCAAGTGTAGCATGAAATAAATAACAGGCAGCAAGATAATTGTGAGTCTTGACTGGCTTCCTTAACTCTCTTTCTACCTCTTTTACTCCACGACATGGTAAAATGTGGTGAAGTGTTCAGATTCCTTTTTATCTGGCTGTGGTTAAGTGTTTGATGCCCAGATCCAAACACCCTATAGCTACCTACAGTGGCATAGAAGCAGAAGTTCCCCAGACACTTAGAATTCTTACCTTTCACATCCTTCAGTCTTAACAGGACTGAGCAATCTGGAACAAACCTGTATAGGGACAATCAGAAGCCAGGCACTTCTTCGCCTCCAAACCACCATGCCAAGTATCTACAGATCTTATGTATATATTGTCAAGCACTGGATTCTCACAGAAAAAAACAAACCAAAACAAAACAAAAGCAGTGCCAGCTTTATCAAACCATGGTTGGACTAGAAACTTTCCACAATTTTTAGCAGAATACAACTGTGATTTAACATCACTCTAGCAATTAAAGAATGTAGGTCTCATGCTCTGCAGCAGTTCAGACCCCTCAAACCTTCCCTAAAAAAGCACAAAAGCAAACCAGGCAAGTACTTGGAGCAAACAGCAGCTATGCTCTTTATTGAGCACAACTGCTTACATATATGTTTGCTCCTCTGACTCCGTGGCTCAGTTGTGTGGGATCATCCTCCTGAGACAGCTGCAGCATGTAAAATTTACATGCTGTAAAGACTCGGGTGAGCATCTCAAAGACACCTTACCCTCCTGGGCCATCAGGAAGGGAAGTCTGATCCTCAACATCACATAAGCCATAAAGATTCTCCTGTAGGTGTTCAGTCAAGCCTATTGGATTCTAGCTAAAATACCGCTTAGGTAGCTGTAAGCCTACAAAATACTATTAGTGATATAATTTGTTATCATCATCACGACTCAAAAACATTATGGTATCAATTTATACAACAAATCAGGATTGTTATCATAGGCGCTTTTGAGGCATGGAGAAACGTCTGTAAGTAAAGTTATAATCACATTCCCTAATACATAGGAGGCCTGGCTTCAAGCAAAGATGGATATTGAGTGCTGCACCAAACAGACCAACATACCTAAACCCCTTTTATGCCTCTCCTTCTTCCTTCCGACTTCCAAAAAACGACCACCTGAGAGTCTCTTGCTCAGTGTCATTGTTACCAAAGAAAACAATTGTGTAGCTCCAATGGAGTTAGACGTGTATAAAGTAAATTCATCCCAGATAGAACTCAGGGTCCAGGTTTGGTTTAACAAGCCTGTATCCGTCTCACTGCTGAAGACCTTGCACATCCCAGCTTCATACTATGCTCTTTAAGACTGATTTTGTGGGAATGTTCACTATATCAGCCTGATTAATTCTAGCTCTCCAGGCCTTTGGATGTATTTGAACAGGACCACGGCTCCAAGTAAGCACTCTTGTGAGTTTGAAACAAAACTCTGGTAGCGAATTTGTGTTCTTCTTTCTTTAGTATATCTCCTTCTTCTACTGGCCCATTCTTCATCTATTAAAGAGAAAATATTTCTGATGGAATTGGAACTTGTCATTAAGGCAACATAATGTAGCCACTGACAAGAAAAGAGTACAGATAAATGATCCCTGGATACCTTTTTTGTCTGCAGAACTGGTTGTCTAGAATTACTATTGTCTGAAGAAGCCTTCATCTTTTTCATAAACACAGTGCATAAACGAAGTCCAAGGCTGTTACTCCCGAGGTCAAGCTAGAAACAAAAATGTAACCTACAGGCAAAGAAACTTGCAGTTATTGATTTCTGCTGCTGGATGCAAGTTTGCTCAAAAAATAATCATGGTGCAAATTTATCTTAACGATGAAATCACCAGCCATAATAATCCAACAACATTGTGCATTTCTGTGTTAAGTCCAAAACAAAGAAGTAATTAGGATCTCAGCCTTCATAAAGAGGCCAGATTACAATTGCCTCGGGTACTGAAATACTTTTATTAAATTAGAAGTTTAGACTATATGCCTACATTTTCAAACTTCTGCTGATGTAGTGTGAATAAGGTGCTGGAGAGCTACTATACCAAATGTCTCCCCAGAAAATCAGTAAGGCTTGTTCCATATCAGAATTACAAAGGATTTCATAGCACATGGAAAAGATGGGGTGGATTAAGTGTTTCCAAAGTATGAAATAATGATTTACAGTGAGAAAGAAAATGCATTTAGGCCATTTCAAGCTGATGGGGCTTTTGTGAGCTTTAGAGTAGACTTAAACAGAAGATATTATTTGACCAAGTCGATTCCAGGCTAAGTATTGCTGTCAGGAATGCATCGACTGATAGCAATAGTAAAGAAAGTGTTAGATAACAGAATGGTGAGAGATGTTTGAAATTAGTTGTCTGGTTGTGTTCAATGGAAAGAACCAGCAATAGCACATGCAACTATGAATTACAGTAGCAGTGATCTCTTTGGTACATTGACCTTCTTTAGCAGAGCTGGTTTAGAAGAGGAACTCCTCCGGAAGTTGATCGTTTGAAAAATCTTTAAGTATCTGATGCATTTGGATCCTACTAATTCACTGGGGACTATTTTACTATATTATTATCAGGGTAGATCCTCCTTGAATGCTCATCCTGTCGTATGACATCCTGTCAGTGGGTGCACACAGCGGGAGCTGTGGAATCTCAGTTCTGCGCTCATTCACAGCCCAGGGAGAAATATTGTCACCTTTATGCCTCTTGGATTGCAGAAGCAGCTGGGAAGCAGAGCAGTCCTTGACATATGGTGGAGTAACCTCTCCTTCTTAGGCAGGTTTTTTAACTCGCGCTGTGCTGATAAGGCTCTTTATAGAACAACCCCGTGCTCAAATAACCACATATCACAGTGTACTGTGTCTTCACTTCTGCCTTCCCTCATTTGCCTGACATACTCATCTCTACCAGAAGCAAGAGAACAGACGGGACTGTTCTGCTGGCCCTCTGCCACAGGGAAAACAAAGGCTTTTTTTTTCCTCTGGCTTCTGGGATGCCATGGAGTAACTACAGCAGAGATCAGGAACCAAAGGGAGTAGCACCAACATCTCTAGCTCTGCTTGAAACCTTACTTTCCCCAGAGTATGTACAGCCTCTGTAATTCCCTCTCTTCTGACGTCAGAGAAAGGGGGAAAAGACTTACAAACCTCTTCTCAAAAGTAATATTGAATCATATTAATATAATTCCTTAGGAAATTCTGCAGGAGATCCCAAAGACACACCAAAGGAAGTAAAAAGTCTTTAAAGTTTCTGTATCATTTTCCTCTTCCTGCAATGACTATATACCCAAAGTTTTCACCATGATGTTCTGTAGATATTCTGAACTTATCCTGCTTTTGAGCAGATGCATCTTCATGCTAGGTACATTTAGCTCATGACATTTTGACTGTCATCTAGCCTCGAGCAACTCTCCTATGTAATTTTTCCTTTGATCTCCACCACAAAGTAGCCTGCTATGACCCCCTTCTACTCACAGGTGGCTTCATGCCCTATTTCTGATCATTATTTGTGCAATCTTCCTTGGTTTCACTTCAGTTGGGTCTAATGATGTTATTGCTCAGTTAGGCACAAGCCCTCTATTATCTTTTTGGCATATTCCAGAATCTCTGGATGTTTGGCTTTTAAATATAGGTAGTTGTCCTTCCAAATCACATTCAGCTCAGCTTTAGTGTCACAGAAAGCTGGAATTCTTGTTCTGCAGAAATTACATTGGGACATTGAAATGTGCAGTGGAAATAAATGATTCATTTCAGCAGGTGATAATGCTTTTGCAGTTGTGTATTATTTGGTCATGAGGTGTTTTTATTCTACAAGACTTTCCTTCCGGTTTTGGGTTTTTTTTTTCCTGTATACGTAAAAGCAAAAACTCCTACACTACCAGGATTCCCTGTTGAAAGCTCTGTTTACATAGGGAGCAGGTCCAGCACTGGAAGTGATGGTGTGATTCGCTCTATAATGCATTTGTTCTGCAAGTAAATTTTTTTTCTGCAATACATTTATAGAAACATGTAAAAGCACGCACCTTTCTATTAAACTTTGATAAAAAGATGCCAATAAATGTCAATGACATGGATAGGAACTGAAACAAAAATCAAAATACAACTATTGTATTTTGAAAACAGTGAGATACATTTAGGTCCAGCTAAAAATAAGGTACTTAATCTAGTTTAATTATCCGGGCTTTTTTTCCAGAGCCAATAAAGAAACAGGAACTTCCAGACATTATTTAACGCATATCTCTTAAACAGCTGGTACTATCCTTCCAGATAAGCACTTGGAGGCACTTACCTCTGTCACTGACTACAGAGGAACTTGGACAAATGATTTAGATTGAAAGCTTCCTATGACAAGAGAGGCCAATCCAAAAAGTCATTTAAGTGCTTTGTTTTCTGGATTAGATATGAACCTTTAAACATCAGCAACAGTAACAATGAAAATATTTTTTTAAAGTTTACCATCAATTGCTAGAAAATTCTCAGCCATAAAGAAGTTGGACTTCTTGATGAAGAAAATGAATACTTATGATTGTGAATATTATTCACACTATGGTACTGCAGAAACAGTAATCATAAAATAGCTTCTATGCACTGAGATGCACAACAAAATGAACTAAAAAAGCCTTTCAGATTAATTTCAGATCATAACCTCTGTGTGTGTGTGGTGGTTGATACTTCGAAGAATGCATATGTAGCCAGGATGAGTTACATGCACAACTGCTGTGGGGCCCAGGGTTGCAGGGCAGTGAACTGCCTGTGTAGCAGTCAAGTAGCAACATTGCAGAATTCTGTAGAGGAGAAAAAAAAAATTATGGTCTTGGATGCCTTACTATTATTTACTGGGTTTATAATATTGGGAACTTTTGTGATGTTTGAGAGGCCAAGATTTCTCAAATCAGCCCATGATTTGAAGGATGCAGCAGGAGACACCTGAAAGTGAAGTGATCCTGAGTTTTATTAATTATTCATCAGCCACACAGAGAAAACTGGGCTCCTTTTTGTGTGTTTCAAGCTGACCATCAAAAAGCCCCTAAGGTAGTGACAAGCAGTGGTTGCTTTTGAAGTGGTTGGTGTCACACAATCCCGTGCTCCAGGGAGCTTTTGATGCAAAATCCTAATCATTCGAACAAGTTTTGATGGATGTGATTAACTTAAGCACCATAAACTACATGTGATAATAAGTGTAAGCATTTGTACAAGTGCAGGCCACCATCCTACAACACTATTTTTGTACGACCTTGTCTATGTGCACAGCCTCACTGAGCTAGGATTGCTCAGAAAGAAAAGTGTGTTTACAGGATAAAAATGCAAGTGTACAGACAAAAGGATGGAACTGAACAGGTAGAAAATATTATAAAAATATAAAAAGCTGATGAGAACTTTGTTGTCTCCAAAAAGTTGCTGGGGGCATAGGGATATGTTTTGCTTAATTGTTATTTAACGTGTCCCTTGGGGGAAGGATTTTTTTTTCTTTACATAATTCCTGTTTTCTCTCTTGAGATCTGAGAAAATTCCTTTAATACTCAGTTTGGATGGACAACGGAAAACTCAGTAACAATCCAAAGAGCTCCGAGAAATCTAAAATGTGTGCCTGGCTGCTCCTTTCCACCTCTCCTGATGCACTCGCTAAGTGAGGTCTCAGGGAGGAGCCCGTGTGGACTAAGTCCATGCACGGACCAGGAAAAAAAAATATCAGTGATGCTTACATCGGGCCGCTGTCTGCGGGCGATGCCGTTTTACTACATACACCTTTTTTTCCTCACAATCTGTTTGCACAAATAGGGAGGAACAGGAGCTGTCGACCCCCTTCCCCCCCGCTTCCCCCCAGGCAGCAGGTCCCCCGAAGGCGAGCCCAACCCGCATCCCAGGTGCCAGGCTCCATCTAGTGACACAGCCAGGGATGGCCGGGCGGCAATAAAGCCCGGGAGCAGTGCCGGCTCGCCCAGAGGCGCCGTACCGGGCCGTACCGGGCCGTGTAGGGCCGTCCCGTCGCGGCGCTGCGTGGGAGGCGTGCGGCTGTGCCCGCCGGCAACCAGGAACGGTGGTGCCGCGAACCCAGCGCTGCTCGGGGAGTTTACCGGGGCTTCGGCCCCCGGGCCGGTGCTGCAGCGGCTTCGGCAGAGGGGCAGGGTCCTACTGTGCCTGAGCCGGATTTCCCTCGGTGTAAAAAGGCATTCCCCGAAAGCGAATTTTATTTCTGAAAAGGGAAATAAAGGATGAGCGAAGGCTAAGGCAGGAGCGGAGCTGCCGAGGTGAGCGAGGGCAGCCCTCAGCCCCCTCCCGCACCCCTCCCCGGTTGGCTTCCTCACCTCCGCAGAGCCCCTGGATGGGTTTTGATTTACACACGCCCACCCCCGGTCCCCTTCCCGGCGCTCACAGCAGGGCAGAGGCTGCGGGACCGGCAGTGACGCCCGTACTGTCCCGTCCGTCCCCTCGGGGCAGCCGGTACCCCGGGGGTCCGGCCCGACGGGGAGAGGCGCGGCCGGGGCCTCGGGGAGGGGGGAAGCTCGGAGGTGCGGATGGGGAGGGAGCGACTTCAGGGTGTCCCCTGCGAAATGATGTCATCCGATCAATATTTTCGGGAGGAGTGACCGATCCGACCAATTCCCGCTATGAAATGGGAATTGCTCTATATTGGAGCTGGATGCGGCCGAATCGATCGGGCTGATAACGCGGAGCTATAAAAGGCCGGGGGGCTGGCTNCGCCGCCGTGCCGCTGCCCGACGCCGGCCCGCACGTTAACTACGGCTGGGGGGAACCGATCCGGCTGCGGCACCTCTACACCGCCAGCAAACACGGGCTCTTCAGCTGCTTTCTGCGCATCGGCGGCGACGGCCGGGTGGACGCCGTTGGTAGCCAAAGCCCGCAGAGTGAGTACCGGCGGCAGCGGGACGGGACGGGACGGGACCGGACGGGACTGCGGAGCTAACGGCGATCTTCCCTCTTTCCCCCGCAGGTCTGCTGGAGATCCGCGCCGTGGCGGTGCGCACCGTGGCCATCAAGGGTGTGCGAAGCTCCCGTTACCTCTGCATGGACGAGGCGGGGCGACTGTACGGGCAGGTGAGCCGCGACGCCCCTGCACCCCGCATCCTGGTCCCGGCGGCTCTGCCCTGGGCTCGCCTTTCCCTACGGAGCTTTCCAGCCCGGCTGCCGCGCTGCAACGGCGGCGAGACCAAAGCGCTAGCGTGGGGCTGTTTATCGCTGCGGTTGGGAATCGGTTAACAAAGCTTTCAGGTTCCCCACCACCCCCTTTTCACCACCGGGCCGGGAATTCTTGTCACTGATACTGCCTAAAAGACCGTGGGGATTACTAGAAGGCAAGGAAAAATCATTTAGAAAGCAAAGTATGTATTGCATGTTCTCTACCAAAATACACCGAAAATACAGTCCAGGCAAAGTTGTGTTTATGTTTAAAGAGCCTTATTGGTGGGTGGCTGCATTTCTGTCAGAGAAACAGATTAAGCTGGGACACAGAATCTGAACAATTGCTCACTGTTTAGATCAGGTATTCTAAAAAAAAAAAACCCAACCAAATAAAAAAACCAACCCCAAACCATCAAAAAACCTCAAACCAAAAACCAACCTGAGATCACTCCTTCGGAAAGGAGATGCAGCCAGATGGCTGCCATGCAAACCAGTCCCAGAAACGCAAGGTTGGCCTCTCTGAGATAATATGAGATGGGAATAGGATTTTGAAAGGACGAAGGACTCTTCTCCACTGTCTCACTTCTGCTCTGTGGTAGCAGTACACCTGTGGGACTAGGAGAAATTGAGGGGTTGAGTGACCCGCTGACACCACTTCGTTAGGACACGCTTTTTCCGTAGGTGTATCGGTGTATCAGCTAGTCATTATCAGCGCTAAAAACTTGTTTTTTAAACCACGTGAATAAGTTGCCAACTCTAGAACTCCACTGGTAAGGTTCAGATTCAGTCTGTGTGTAACTGTTTTACAGGAGCTGAGTTTCACAGAGTGACAGCTTTCTATTATACCGTAGTAAAGATACAGCTTGATTCCACTTCGACTACTCTGGCAAAAATTCTGCTGATTTCAGTCGGGCAAGGACCTGACCCACTGTTAAAACTCCCAGTATCTTTAATAAGACCAATACTGATGTAGTGATGTTTATGAATGCATATATAACAAAATTAAACCTTTCTTTCTGAAATTCCTTCCTGAGCTGGAATCAATCGATGCAAAGATAAGGTTCAGACGATATGGTAGGTCAATTATTAGCCTGATGTTTTAATGTATATCTAAAGCAAAATGATCAATGACAACAAAGCAGAGCCTGGATTCTGCTCCCATTGGACCTGCTGGCTGGACATGAGTGGTCACAGAATTTTAGAACAGCTTTTGTCTAACACTGCTTTGAAGGCATATGCATATGCCCCAACTGAGACCGTGTTTGTTCACATATAGGATTAATTGAAGGGTGGTTGGGGTTTTTTCCACTGAAAATACAACGGCGTGTAGCCATGCCACTGCAATCTATAGGTTTTGAACACCTGCCTGTCACCTCTCTGCTAACAGCCCCGGGGAAGGCAGCTCTGCAGGCAAGTTCTTTGCCTTATCAGTGCCAGGCTCAGGAGTGGAAGAACAAAAGGGCAAATACAGGGTCTGGGAGCTGAGCTGGGCAACCACTTGCACTCCTGAAATGCACCCTTTTCTGACACTAGAAAACTGTTGACTAGGGTTGATTTTTGAGCGTGCAGTGTGCCATAGTCTGTAGTTTTGAAGAAATGTCTAGGTGCCGAATATACTGACATACTATAAATTCCTCCGGAAGGGGGGGGGAATAATAATCTGGAATTACAGTGCCTTTGGTACTTGTTTAAAAAATACTCTTGTGGCAATTGCAATGAATCTAAGAGGGAATTATATAGTTTAGACATGTGGGTTGCAATCAATAACTGTTATTTGTAATGTACACTTGCTCAAGAAGCTTTTCTATTTCATCATCCTTGTTAATGAGTCTGAGCAGTCATAGAAACAAGGACAGCCAATAACTCGGCCATAAATATGTGTCATAGACATGTATTTTTCTGAGATGTAATGCGTGTAAGAAGGATATATATTGTGTAATTTTAATCGTGGAAAACACCTTTTTTTAAAAGTTCTTGATTTGTTTTAAAAGTGCTTTTAAAAGAATACACTCCATGTTATTGAGGGTGTGTGAGAGAGGACTGAAGAGTTTCAAAGCTCTCTCTGTAGATAGGCAGAGCGTTCATGTAAGGACATTTTTTTTTAACCGCAGACTGAGACATAATCAGCAATTGTCTTTTATTGACCGTGAGTTCAATCACCTGTAGTGGCTGTGCCTGAAATAGCACCAGAGTTGTAAGAAACAAGAGTGCTTGTGTAAGGGTCCTGAGCACAGGGAAAAAGAATCTCAGATGACAGTGCTCATTTAGATAAACTGTCCTTAATTGCTGACAGTACTTAACTGCAGTCATGTGTAAGGGTCTGGAAAGGTCTGACCTGGTGATGCAAACTTCTAATACTATCTGTAGTGTAGTAGTTGTGGAGGAGTGCACATCCAGGATTCAAAGCTTTTTTAATGTGATGGACATGCACTAACTTTAGGAGTTCTGGATTAGGTCTTTTAATGGCCTCATAACCCAAAATGCACACTGTGTGCAACATGGGGAGAGTGAGTAGACTAGACTAGACTAAACATTTCAGTTTGAAAGGACCTAGGACTATCATCCAGTCCAACTGCCTAACCGCTTCAAGGTACTTACCTCTGTGGCTGTGGTCCATCGCTGAAAGAGCAGTCACCAGAGCAATAGTGAGCACCTTGGGTACCACCCACATCCCTGCAGCAGCCCAGCAGAGAGGTAAAGGGAAGTCAGCAGGTTCTGCAAGGTGCACCAATTGGGGGACACCCATGGCAAGCCAGAGGGGCATCCCCACCGACAGCAGAGGGAAAGGGGCTGGTCTCACCCAAGGTTTACATTGTGGTTGAATACAATGAGTTTGGTGGGTGTGTTTGTAATTCTCGTTACTCCTTGCTGTTCAGCTCAGGTATTCCACTGAGGACTGTTCCTTTGAAGAGGAGATTCGTCCAGATGGCTACAATGTATATAAATCAAAAAAATACGGAATATCAGTGTCTTTGAGTAGTGCCAAGCAACGACAACAGTTCAAAGGAAAAGATTTTCTTCCACTATCTCACTTCTTACCCATGATCAACACTGTGCCTGTGGAGTCAACAGACTTTGGTGAATACGGTGATTACAGCCAGGCGTTTGAACCAGAGGCGTATTCCTCGCCTCTTGAAACGGACAGCATGGACCCCTTTGGCATCACGTCCAAACTGTCGCCAGTGAAAAGCCCCAGCTTTCAGAAATGACTCTGATCACATACACACGTGTTTTTAAAGAAACATTGTGGGAGTTTTAGCTTTTCATGTAGTGATATTTTGAACCTTTTTTGTGTATATTTCAGTATAGAGCCAGCCTTTTCTTGCAATGTGTTGTACCTGTAAGAGATGAGTGCCCAGATGCTATTCTCTAGTCTAAAGAATTGCCTATCCATAGTTTTATTTGGAAGAGAGGGATTAAATAAGAAAAGCTTAACAGCTTCATCAGGGTTCATCCATTACTGTGGTGATGATAAAATAATTAGAAATTTTCTACAATGACATTGCCACATATGTTCACCTGTTATTTCTGCTCAGAGGAGCAAATGCTGAAAACCTTTTTCCCACTCACAGGGAGGTTAATGTTCTCTTAGCTTCAGAGGCCTTAAAGACAAACATTTGGAATGAAACATGATTAAGGAAAATCTAGCAAATGTGGTTAAGCAAACTAGAGTTCGTGCTGCTTCTCGAAAAGCTGCTGACAACGTTCTGGGAAAACTTTCTATTGAAAGCATACCACTGAAAAAACAATTCTGCTTGTATAATGTGCTTTTTCATCCCTTAGGAAATAAGGAGAAAAAAGGAAACATTTCTGCCTTCCCTTGACGCTAAAAGAGTACTTTGGAAAACTGGACCTTTGATTTCTTTTATAGGCAAATTTACAGTCACTGTGGGATCAGCATCATCCAGCAGAGAGTTCTCATTAACATTAGTGAGAATTCAGTGTATGGTCGGAAGAGCGTGCAGAACTAGCATTTATGTTCATCAGGTAGGGAACAAGCAGCTCAAACTAACATGCAAATTAAGGTTCTGATGTATATAAGTTTGTGTGTAGTTAGCAAATGGGGAGAGACACTGAAAATGGATGATGTATAGGTCAAATCAGTTGCAAAATAGGTTTTCTGATTAGCCTTCAACCACCACTAGCAATTCTTTCAAGTCCCGTTCCAGGAATGATTTTGCACCGGGGGAATCAATGGAGAGACAGTTCAGTGGCTTAAATGCTGCAGGACTGGGTCAGCCATGCCGTTCTTGCAGGAGGGAGTTATGAGTGCCTCGTGGACAAAAAGTGGATGTCTGATGTCTTCAGTTCCTGTTGTAACGATCTGATGAAGGAATAGCCAAGGTAAAACCAAAGGAAAAAAGGAACAAGAAAAAAAAAGAAAAAGGAATGCAAGAAAAGGGGTTCAGGGATTCAACTCATTTCCAAAGGTTCATTTATAATAGAGATTTCTATTCAAAAAAAGCTCTACTGGAAATACCGGTGTTCTTCTGACCTAGCACTTCATTGCCAATGCAATATTTATAATTAATTTATTGAATACATACATCTGTTTATTTTGTTACTGTTATTTATGCTCAAAATTCTATTTATATACTCCTGAAAGTGGGTTTTTTAGTTGTAACAGATTTAATGAAGTTTTGTAATCGTGAAATATTAGCAAACAATAGCTTTTTAAATTTTGGTGCATTACCAATAGTGTAACATGTACATTTGCAATAAAAAAAAAAATCATCTTCAACACAGAAATCTAGATGACTCTTTTGTCTAGAGACTTCAAAGAGCTTTAGCAAACTGTGGCATCTGGCTCCACAGCAGCCATGTGAAGATGGAGAGTACCTTGTGAAAGTGCCAGAGTCGAGGTACAACACGCAAGGACATGGGGAGACAGAAGTTTTCCCAAAGCCAGGCAGTGAATGCAAAGGCTGGAATTTGAGTCTGTCTGCTGCCAGCTACTGATGTGAAACAGCGAGCCTAGGAAAAGTATCTGTGTTACAGAAGGGGTTTGGAAACAGCTCATTACATTTTGACCCTGGGATATACGAAGGTGACACTGTGTAGTCTTTAGTTATCGTCCTCTTGATAGAATAAAAAAGTGAAGCTCAGCTTTAAGCTGTGTGAATGTGTCCTGGTGTTTTCCTTCTATTCCTCATCATTAATTAATGGAATCACAGAATTGTTTAGGTTGGAGAAGACCTTTAAGACCATCCAGTCCAACTGTTAACCCAGCACTCCTGAGTCCACCACTAAACTATGTCCCTAAGCACCACATCTACATGGCTTTTAAATACCTCCGGGGATGGTGACTCCACCACTTCCCTGGGCACCCTCCTCCAGTGCCTGACAACTCTTTTGGTGAAGAAATTTTTCCTAACATACAGCCTAAATGGCGTGACTTGAGGACATTTCCTCTTGTCCTATCACTTGTTACTTGGGAGAAGAGACCAACATCCACCTCGCTGCAACCTCCTTTCAAGTAGTTGTAGACCTAGGCTGGTGAGTGTTGTCCATAGACATCATCAGTTACACTTCATCTCAATAAAGTAGTCATGGATTTGCATCTGTTCTACAAAACACCCCGTTCATTTTCTGTTTATGTTGTTGAACCCTGGTGCACAGCCTTCGAGGTGCCAGGCACCGAAAGGAATGGTAACCCCCAGCTGCCCAGAGGAGGTATTTCCTTGGGGAAATAGGAAAACTCTCAATCAGGTGTGATTTCTCTGATCCTTCTTTGACTGTGCAAAATCCTCCTGCAAAACGCAGAAAATCTCTGGGTGGAAGGCTGCTCCCTCTTAAAAATGGGAAACATACTCAACAGAGCAGCCAGGGAAAAAATGGATTAATTTTGTCTGAAAAAGATGTTGATTTCTGGCAGGAAAAGAGACCAAATGTTTCAACGTGAGTCACAGGAATTGCAGTTTCTTGGCTGGCAGACATCTCCTGTGGTCTTTCCTATTCTTCGGGCTGAGCCACTGCCACACATCTGGAGGGTTCCTGTTCCTCACGTACTGGGACATTACTCCTGATTTTCAAGTTGGTTTATTCCAAAGGTTCTCAGGCTTGGGGCATTCTGTTTTTCTGGTCTTCATTTCCTGTTTTGATCAGACACTGTATTTTCTTTGAAAATTTGATACCTTGTAAGACCCTTTTGTAAAAAAAATAGAACAGAGAACAAAGTAAGTATGAACTTCTATAGTTTGGTTAAAAATCCACTTTTACTTTTCTGCTAAAAAATGCGCAGTTTTGATGGGAAACATAGCAAACAATAGAGTTCAGAGGGTACCTTGTTTAATTTAGGCAGTGAGAGACTTTTTAAGTTGTTGTAACATTGTTTGTGAATATTGCTCAAGAGTGCAAAGATGAGCAGCCTTACTCATGATTTGCGAACATCATCTTGAACTCTCTAAGTGGCCCTATTTGCTGACACCTTTGGATTTGCATCTTCCACCAGCAACACAACATTTCTTACTGCAACAGCATGGTTAGAGGTTGGTTGAATATTTATTCAGACAGAGGGAAGGATGCCAGGAGCTAAATTACCCACACCACTTCCCGGAGCACTTTAGTTTTCCTTAGAGGTTTCCCATCCAAGTTCCAACCAGACCTGGTTGTTTTGCTTAGAAAATCTGGCAAGATCACAGCTTGCGGTGGAAGGATTACTGGAAAATGCTTTCCCTATCATCAGGCACCTGACTTGGTCAGGAACTTGGTGTGCAAAACCTTGAAACACCATCGCCTTTGGTTCTGTGGGAATGTAAACACCACCACCACCACCATTCACTATATACATCCCAGTTAATCATAGTTTCTCAAAGACAGTAAGACAATTGCAGAGCAGTCATTTGCAATAGTACATTTTACAGCCCTAAAAGGTTTTTGAAGGTCAGGTGCCAAATGTCTCCTTGTGAAGTCTCAGTTAGAAGCTATGATGTGCAAATACGAGTTGTTAGGGTAGTGGGAAGGAGATACTGGGCATCTCCATTTCCACTTTGAGGAACTGTAAAAAGCTATAAATCTTTTATTCAAGAGCTGTAATATCAATTCTACCTCTGCTTAAAGCACTGAAATTGTGTTCGTGGAAAATTTGGGACAGCTCTTTCTACTCCACCAGTTTACTTTGTATGTGGATGAAGAAAAATACGATAAATTAAACAAATCTATTTTCTTTCCTCAAAAAACCCTGCTTTCGGGCAGCTTTAGATGATAAAAGCAGAGATGCGTTTCCCTTCAAAGTGAATGGAAGTGCAAAAACGACATCACCAGGCCTTCTAATTTGGGGTGAATTTGTGACAGTCAGGCACACAGCAAGTTTATCAGGAACCCTGCTGGGTGAGAGTGAAGGTTGAAACTATGTAAGAATGCCCCAAAATGAGACTCGTGTTTTGTAGTCTTCATGTCAAGACATCATTGTATTTTCAGCATTTTTCAACAATCTTGCTATCTACTGAGATCAAAGACCTTGTTCTTCATTAACTTCCAGAGCAAGATTTTAATCATAGTTACTAGCTTAGAGGAAATCTTCAAAGACACCTTCTATTTCCACCGCTGCTTGATGGTCAGTGACCAATCTGTGCTGGTTTGTGACTGTAGAGTGGGTAGGTATTCTCACCTAGGAAACCTTCAGTTACTTCATGTGAGAACCAGTGGGATCTAAACTTAACACAGAGAACAAGCTGGCAGTCACTCTGAATAAAGCAGTAAAGTCTGGGGCAACGGAGCATTTTTAACAAACCGCATCTGTTTGGCTAAGCCAGGTTGACTGTGTTTTCATGTTAATGTAGATTTATCTTTTTATTTTTTTTCTTTCGACACATCCCTGGATTTTAAAGCTGTCCTTTCAAGTCCTCTGCCCTCCAGCGTTTGATTCAGAGAAGAACAGGCACCCTGCACCCCTATTTGGATTGCCGGGCTGCTTTGGTGTGCCTAGAGCCACTTTTTCATTAAGTATTTGGCAAACAACAGCGTAACATTAAAAAAATATATATGCTTATAAATAAGTTGTTTCTTTTATAGTGTTGATCTGCAATAACAAATACACGTTGTAACAAAGCAGCCTAGAATGGCACTCTGAAAATTTCTTTTGGGTATTTACATCAAAAACATTCACATTTTTTGGTCACACGTGTCAAAAACGCACTGCTTGGAACGCAGGAACACCTCGGGTCAACGCAACACCGGCTCGTGTCGGAGCCCAGGCCTGGTGCTGCTGGAACGAACACCCCGTCCCGCCAGTCGCCCCTCGCAGCCCGGCTGTGCGTGCACGAAGCTCCGGCCGGGCGGCTGAGCAGGCGCAGGGAGGTGCTCGAGGAGCCAGGCACAAGCACTCACAAGCGCTCCGCGTCAAGACGGGTTTATTTTTCTTTTCCCTCCCGGTACGACAGCTCCTGATAGAGCCGCGGGTAAAAGCGCACCCCCAGCTCACACCCCGGTTCCCGGCGGGGCACTGACGCTTCCTCACAGCCACGCCGGCCCCCAGCGTGGAGGGAACCAGCGGAGGACCGACCGCTCTCCCCGCCGTGTCCCGGTACAGGCCCCGGACCCCAGACCTCGGTCTTCCGCCTCGGACCCGGAGGCGGGAGCCCGTGGGAGGGCTCGAATCCCGGCAGCGCTAGAGCTCCACCTCGCGCGCGCTGCGCCCACAGTTCCCACTGCAGCCCCGCCGGCGGGGCGAGGAGAGAGCGAAAGGGGCGGAGCCTTCATCTCGTGCCGCGCCCCACACCCACACCCCCCCGCTGCTTTAGGCCCTGCCGAAGGGACAGGGGTCTCGCGCGCCTGCGCGGTGGTGCAGCGCCGCTCGCGAGCCCTCCGGCTTGCCGTCCTTTCCCGGCATGCCGAGCGGTCGCGGCTTTGGCGGTGACATGGCGGCGGCCGCCGCGACTGCGAATTCGGATATGTTTGACGAAATCGTGATGGCTGAGGAGAGGTGGGGCTGGTGGGGGAGCCTTGACGGGCACCGAGGGCTTCGAGGGGCTCGGAGGGGCTGGAGTGTGACTCTTCGCTGGCCACGGGTAAAGGTCGGCCTGGGTGGAGGGGGAGGATCCCGGGCCCGGGCCTGGTTCTCCACAGCCAGCAGTAGGAGCTGAGAAGGAAAAGGTGGGCAGCGAAGGCGAGTAATGGGCGAGAAGAGAGAAGAACTAGGAAAAAAAATCCTTCAGTCTTGCTGAGTGCCCGACCTGCTCGATCTCGGCTCTTCCACCATGTGGAAGCTTCACCTAGAGCTGTGAGCTTGTGGTTAGTGGTGTTATTCTGGTGAAAGTTCTGAGCTGGATTGCAGAGCGTGTTCTTGGCATATTACTGTAAACCTATTTGAACAGATCACAGTGTGCATAATTACACTTTCGTTTGAATCAATATTATGTGATACTTCTAAATGTGGCTAGGTGCATTTCAGAGGTGATACAACATGGTTTTGTTTCTCTGAGTGTTTGTGTGCTATGTGAGTGTGATATGCAGAGAAAAATAGGTGAAAAAAAAAATGTTGACAGCAAATTAAACGTGAGCCACCAGTGCGCCCAGGCAACCAGTAGGGTCAGTTGTATCCCAGGGTGCATCAAGTATTGCCAGCCTGTCTAGGGAGGGGATTGTCCTGCTGTACACTGCCCTGCTGCAGCTTCACCTTGAGTACTGTGTGCAGCTTTGGGTGCTGCAGTACAAGAGGACCACAAAAATACTGGAGAGTGTCCAGAGGAGGGCACTGAGGATGGTGAAGATTCTGGAGGGGAAGTCTTATGAGGAGAAGGTGGAGTCCCTTGGTTTGTTCAGCCTGGAGAAAAGGAGGCTGAGGGGAGACCTTATCACGGTCTGTGGCTTCCTGACGAGGGGGGGATGAAGGTGCAGGCACTGATCTCCTCTCTTTTGTGACCATGAACGGTATGAAGCTGCAACAGAGGTGGTTCAGGCCGGATATTAGGAAGAGGCTCTTTACTGAGAGGATGGTCGGGCACTGGAACAGGCTTCCCAGAGACATTGTCACAGCACCGAGCTTGACTGAGTTCAGGAGGTATCTGGATGATGCCCTCAGTCCCATGCTCTGACTTGTCTGGCCCTGTGTGGAGCCAGGAGTTGGACATGATGATCCTTATGGGTCCCTTCCAACTCAGGATATTCTGTTGTTCTGTCTTTACAGGTTTCATGGTGAAGGGTATCAGGAGGGGTATACTGAAGGCAATCATGTTGGAGTTATAGAGGGAAGGAGGCATGGATCACTCCATGGTGCCAAGATTGGGTCTGAGGTAAATGGGAAAATACTTCAGAAATGTGATGTTTGTGCCATTAAAGAATTATTGCAATGTAGACGCTGTCAGCCAAAGTCTGATAAAGGGGTAGTCTGAGGCCTGCCATGTTATCTGAGAGGCCCTGTAAAACTAACTTAAAAGTGGTATTATGGTTTGAATCATTAGCATAGAATCATGGAATGTTATGGGTTGGAAGAGACCTATCATGGTTCTGTTCCAGGAAGCAGCTGAGTACCACACACTGCTTACTCCTCTGCTGGAGGAGAAAATAGACGAAGGCCCCAAGAGTTGGGATAAGGACAGTTTACTGACAACACCACAAAAGGGGAACAGTAACAGCTCATGGCAAAACTCACGCACACACGGTGATAACACAGAATATTTTACCAACCTGACACAGCGGTAGCACAGAGCACGGCACAAGGTGACAGCCGACCTGATGCCTAACCACACTTGGACTGTCCGGGACCACACAGCTGCGTCCCTCACTGACCAGCCCCTTTTACAGAGGAGTGATGCCAGGTGATGTGGAAAACAGCCTGGTTCAACTGTGCTGGCTTCTTGGGGAAGCTAACTCTGTCCTGGCCAGAACCAGGACAGGACTTATACAGGTCATCTCATCCAAACCATCTACAGTGAGCGGGGACATTTCCGGCTAGATCAGGTTGCTCAGTTGAATGATTTTATGTTTTCTCAGCTTATTTGCTATATAGTACTTTGGTGGGGTGTTTTTTTTTTTCTGTAAGGGAGGTTAAGAAGAGACAAATCAAACTGGCTTTCTCCAAAAAAAGCATGATGGATTGTGCATCTGTTCTTGTAACCCAAAAATTGTGGTTAAGGGCCCCCCTTCATCATCTGTGGCCCAGCATTAGGGCAAAACATGGAATATTGAGACACTGTAAAGGGGCAGTTCTGGGCACGGCTGTTGCACTCTTCTATTTCTAATACTGAGAGAGTTTGTTGGTTGGGGCACTGTTACTCTTTAGTGCATGGAGTCAGTTCTCTGTTGGCATGCTCATGCAATGGCATACCTGAATCAGGAAGACTTCATAGAAATTAAAGGACTGGAGGGTGGTGGTGAGGCACTTGTCTTAACTTGTCTTCTATGTCCAGCTCACTTTTATCATAACATGGAGTGTGTTTAGCCATGTAGAATGCAGCTATAGTGGTTTTGGACCTGAGCTGGATTTTTTCAGCTTTGATGGGAAGCTCTAGTACAGGATTCATGGCAGGCCGTATTTCAAGAACAGCACCACAAACTTAAATCTTTTTTCTCTGTTGAAGCCAATTTGCCTTTTGTGTTCAGCTTAAGAAAGTTAATTTCCTACAGCAGGAACAGTGGTAATGCTATTAATCCATTTTGAAGAGAAAAAGGCAGAATGTCAAATTCTGAAAGGATGGTTATCATAAAAATTTGGTTTACGTTTGGGTGTGATGCAGAGAGGTACAGTCATGAAATATTTTTGTATTTACAGTACAACTCTGTAGTTAAACAGCAGCCTTCAAAGCTTGATAACTTTATGTAAAATGGCCCTAGGCAGACTAATAGAGAAATGTTCTAATCTGCTTGTACTGGGGCAGGAAGCTCCAGAGGACAGTGGGATTGTAGGCAGCAAGTCATGTTAAATGAGAGAGAGTGACTTGGGTAACCTTAGACCTGTCAGACAAAATAGGCTTATTTTGTGCTGGCCTTGCTTAATGGAGAATTGAAGAAAGATGTAATAGTTAAAGTGTGCCTGTTTTCAGGCACACCCCTTGAGCAAACTTAGGCACAGTATTTGCTTGAGCTCAAGCAGAAGATTAACACTGCATCCCTGTGGTAGAGCAGTGCTAACTAAGCTGAGATGCAGCTAGGTGTCCAGGGTCCAGGTGTGTTTTACCATAGTAGCTTGTGTTTACACTAGTGGTAACTGCTATATGTCAGTTGTCTCCATTTACCTTGGGTCTCTGAGCAGTCAGAGTCAGCTAGCTTTTGTTTCAAATGTCTGCATTGTTTTTCGGTGAATGCTCAGTCACTTTGGAAAGGAACATCAGCTGACTTACCCAGTCGGTGTATTGAAGAACTGACCTGTATTTCTATTTCATTTGGTGTACAAAGTTGTAATGAAAAGCTCTGGTAGTGAGGCTAGTTTAGTCAGCTCCTCATGCTTCTTTCTGCTTCCATGCTACCCTCTTGAGTTAGACTGGTAAAACTGTTCACATATTGACTCCTCTTGGGTTGACTTGGTAGCTCCCTCAGTCCAGCTAGTACCCCTTTTTATAGGACTGTGTGTGGGCTGCTTGAATTGGCAGTGCTGCAAAAATGAACACTGAAACATCTTAAATACTCTATATGCTTCGAACTCCCAAATTTATTCAAATGCAGTAGTAGGGAGACAATTAGAAAATAATCTATGTCTAGTATTTTGCAGGTTTTTATGCTGCATTTTAAATATTTTGTCCTCTGATGCCTAACAGGTTCTTATGAGAAGTTTTTTGACTGATCCACGGTGCAACATGGGCAGCCCTGATTTATTCTACCTTAATTTACTGAACTTTCCAGTATAAAAACATGTTTATATCTGGTAATTTGTTTCCTGAAGAATGGCACACACTGTATTGCTTTATACTGACTATGTATATACTACATGTATATTTTTTTCCCTCATGACATTTTGATAAACTTGCAGATTGGCTGCTACCTTGGGTTTGCACTGACATGGCAGTGTCTGCTCCGGAAATGCATGGGTGAAAAGAACAGGTAAGTTTAAAAAAAAAAAATTAAAAATAGTATTAGTGTTCCTTTAATAGTGTTTCAAATTTTAGTGCCCAGTTTTGCCTCTTTCCTGATACAAAAGAATACTGGAAAGCAGAAGAAATGTGAGCAGAGAACTACTACTGCAGTGATATCCTATGCTGAACCATGTGATAATGAAAAGAAAATAATGCAGTTTGGTTCCTTCAGCCTGTAGAAGAGAAGATGAGGGAGATACTGAAGTTGTACGACATAAGGAGAAGATCTAGAGATGGTGAAAACGTGTTCCTTACAGAAGTGCCTGGTAAAAGGGCAATAGGCAACTTTCACAATTTGAAGCAAGTTACCTTCTAATGGGCCATAAGAAGAAAGTCCTTTCCAGTACGAGCAGCTAAGCGCTGGGACAAGTTGTCCAGAGAGACTCTAGAAGCTCCAAAGATGGATGGAGCTCCATCTTTGGAGCTTCTAGAGTGTCCCAATCCAATCTGGTTGGGTATGGCCCTGAGCAGCCTTATCGAGCTTCAAAGTTGTCCAGCTTCCAGAGAAGGTGAATTAGATGACCTCCAGCTTTCCCTTCCAACCTATGTTTTTCTGACTTTCATTCTTTTCTCTGTAATTTTTGCTGTCCAGTTTTGACTAATTTATCTGATAGAATTGCAACGATACTGTCAACCATTTTCTTAGGTGTTCTGGTGAGCCTTTTTATCATGCGGCACATGCATGATGGTCAGGGGATCAGGCCCAGTCAACATGGGTTTACAAAAGGTAGATCCTGTCTAACTAACCTGATTGCCTTCTATGACAAGGTGACCCACTTAATGGATGAGTGGATGTGGTCTACCTGGACTTCAGTAAAGCCTTTGACACCATTTCTCACAGCATTCTGATTGAGAAACTGGCTGCCACTGGCCTTGACAGGTCGCCCGTCTGCTGGGTTAAAAACTGACTGGATGGCTGGGCCCAAAGACTGGTGGTAAATGGAACAAAATCCAGCTGGAGGCCGGTCACGAGTGGCGTCCCCCAGGGCTCAGTACTGGGTATAGTCTTGTTCAACATCTTTATCAATGACCTCGATGAAGGGATTGAATGCTCCCTCAGTAAGTTTGCAGATGACACTAAGCTTGGAGGAAGTGGTGATCTGCCTGAGGGTAGGGAGGCTCTTCAGAGGGATCTGAACAGACTGGACCAATGGGCCGAGACCATAGGGATGAGATTTAACAAGGCCGAGTGTAGAGT
>VZTU01023538.1:0-39846 GCA_013400835.1 Zapornia atra
TGTATATATATACACACATACACTGTATGTTCTGGCACATGGTAGGGTGTATTTACTGTATGAAGCCATATGCTCAAAGAATTAGAACAGAGGAAAAAAAGCCAATTTCTGAATGTTGTATGTCTAGTTCACATATTGTCAAATAGATTCTAAATATATGGGAAACAGAGTTCACAGGATTCGCAATTCACACAGGACAGACAATCATATATAAAGATCAGCAAGCACTCAGGAGTCAGATACACACAGAAAGAAGGTGCAACACTTCCTATCTGTATGAAGATGTATCACTCACTGCTCCTGTCTTTTCAGCTTCTCAAAAAAACCTCTCCTAAAACTCACAGCATGCCCAATGGAACAGAAGCATTATTATAATCCTTGCATCAAATGTGGACTTAAAGAACAGAGTTTCCACCAAGCGAGAGGTGGAACCGCTGAGCACCATACTACAGCACGTAACACAAATATGTTCACAGTCAACTTGATGCTTTGCATGAAAGTGTAAGCACGTTCAATGGATGAAAACACTGAGAGTTAAAAGGCCTTTCCAACCCAACAGAAAACAGCGTAACTAAAAGAATTAGCTGAGCACCAGCAACTGAAGCAAGATCAATTCTTACGAGAAAATAGGACTCAACACCTTCCAATGAGTTTTAATATGTAGATTATGCTTGTAATCAGAAGATATTTAAATATTCACAAAGACTAACTTACATCAATGCTTTCATACCCTTTGTTGTTTGTTGTTTTGTTGGCTTTGAGACTTCTTTTATTCCTTTCTGTTATTACGAGGCAGAAATAGCCATTTTTTGGTGACATTTCCTCCCTTCCCTTAGACTTTAAGTAGAAAGAGACTAGTTCTTCAACAGCAAAAGGTTAAGGCCACAATTAATACATTTGTGTCTATTTGACTACATGGCGTGTTGCCTTGTGAACTCATCGTTAAAACAAGAGTTAGGGCAACAGTTGCCTTGGGGAAAAACTAGACAGGAGCTGGATCTCCTCGTTAGGCTTTTTAGGCATATAATTAGATGTGCTCTTTTCAACTTACACAGCATCTTCTCTGGAGCCCGTATGGAATTACATAGTGAAATGACTAGCTGTCTGATTTTTTAAAGTTATTCTATCAGATTAACAGTTGTGAATAATTTTAATTACTAGAGAGCAAATGAATTCATTTTAGTCTAGCAAACTATGTCAATAAAGAACTCCACTGCACATCAAGGCACGATCTCCTCTTCAAAATGTCCCAAGACCACAGCTGCCCTAACAAGTGAACTTAAAAATCAAGGATCTTCATGCAGAACAGACTTGAAGATCTGGTCCTTTCATGGAAATGCATTCTTATATTGTGATGGCACTAGGGGCCAACTATGCAATTTACTTCCTTACACTTCAATTAAGGCTGCCTAAAGAATACTTCCATAGTCTTGACAGACCTCATTTCCCATTCTGGACAGGCCACCAATTCTTTGAGAAACCTACAGTAAACTAAACTGGAATCTTCCCATTCCAGTGCCTCAGTTTCCCTTTCTTGAGGATGATGATGCTGGCATAGATCTCAGAGGGATTCTGAGGATTAATTCTCAGATGACTTGAAATCTTCTGAGCTGTGATACTCAGGTAGGAAATATGAATGATTAGCAGATGTTGCTATTACAGTGACAACTTACATTTAAAAATCCAACCTTTTTGTGTGAAAGAGGAAAAAAGAAAGAAAAACCTCTTGGTTTCTACAGGAGACCTTAGATTCTCACTTGATTTTAACCGTTAGATTTTCTTTTAACTTTATTGTGCAGGGAAAGAAGATTGAGAGCAGGGGCTGGAAAAGAACCTGAAACCTCTTCTCTGTCTTCCTTCTTAATAGCCACTTCAGACCTGCAGCATTGACCCCTATTAACCATCATTATGGCACTTTGCCCCACTGGTTAGGAGAGGTTTTTTTCCTAGTGTACTGAGCAAGTACAGTCTCCAGCCAGCTCATGCAGAGGCAGGACTTGATGCATAATGTGAAACAAACAGCAACAATGACAGGTCAAAAAGGACTTTGACAGAGAAAGATTGATGGTGGCAAATGGAGAAGTGTCACAAAGCCAACCTCATGCTTGCCAAACTCCAAAGCCACATTTGTCATCTGTGGCACTTTTTCCCTGGTGCAGGCTGCTTGTCAAAGGGACTAGTTCAAGTGTTCAGCAGGCGAGGAGATGTGGAGGTGAAGAAGTGAAGACATCATTCTTCATTACTCACTTCAGAAAGGGGGAAAAGAAAATAAGAAAGAGTCGACCACAGTACAGTCTTGATTAATTACCAGACTCGGCAGTGACACTGAAAGCCAGAGGAGGGTGAATTTCATTCGCTACATACACACAGCAAAAACACATCTTCCCTGAGAACCATCAGCTCAAGGAGGCAAGCATTAGTGCCTGGATCCCAAAGGCCTGCAGAGCCATCCAGCCCCTCTTCCCTCTGCACTTCTGCTCTGGGCCTCACACCGTTCTGATGGGCAAAGCTCGTGGGCTGGTAGTAGCTTTGCCTTTCCAGCAAGCAATGTGCTGCATACAGAGTTTCCAGGAGGCACCTTGCATGCACAGACTGGGAGAACGATCCTGTCGTGTAGAACTCAAATGGCTGCAAAGAGGATTTAAATACTTTCAAAGAGTTAATCACATTCAACTGCAATGTTTTTTTCTCTAGCTGATCTCTAGCCTAAAATTCTACAAAGACTCTGTTTGAAAAACCTACCTGTATTGCTAGAGTTGCCAATAACTGACGTCTCCTTACGTGTTATTTAAAATAATTTAGAGTGCAATTATGCTAGGAAAGCAGCTCAGTTAAAATGCCATTATGGGTTTCATATCATGTACACTTAGCATTCAAGAATAAATGCTGGTTTTTTCCTTCCCCTAATTGCCAACCTTGTAAACTCAGCCTGTGATCTGAAGTTTATACCTTTCCAGTTCATACTTCATCTGTAATATAGAACACATTTTTGGACTTCTTATTTCTATAAAAACAGGTAAATCCATGAAAGAAGATGTATCTCTCTTCTCTCAGAGTTCTGTTGACTTTCATAAGAGTGAGAAATACTTCCAATGAATCTTAGTTTCCATCCTCTGCAGTTCTAATTCTGCAGTCACAAAGAGTTAAAAATAATTTTCATTATTATTTGAGAAAATAGACTTGAGATCATATTCCACCAGGTTTCAATCACAGTGGCAGCTACTAGAAACCACTTGTCCCATGTTCATTAGCAGTAAAATTGCTTTCAACAGTGGTTGAGTGGGAATTAGACCAACTGATGACAATCACCATTAAAGGACAGATAACTTTCCCAGTACATACAATGTCCAAATGTCTAGAGGTCCAGGGCTGATGAAGGGCTCCTAAGTCTGAGTCTCTGCAGTACCTAGAATAAAGGACTTGGTGACAGGACCTGGACAGTGAACACTATTTACATAGCACCCGGGAGAAGGAAATTTTTCTGAGCATAAAGACAGAAATTCAGAAGTCTCAATAGGTTTACAGGGTCTAAAAAACATACCCACTAGCGTGGCCTCTCCTATTCTCCTCCCACCCAACCATCTGCACCAGAAGTGTTAGGCACAAGGACACCTAAAAAGCTTAGGCAATGGAAAAGTATGCAGCCATTCAGTGCCACTAAGTTGGCAGCACTTCTGGGCACACACAAGAGCAGAGCAGACCTCTTAGTAAAATTTCACCAGAAAAAGCAGCCATGTTCAGCTGTGCTGCCTAAATTTTTAGTATCACTTAAGCTGCTACTTTAAACACCCAAGTGCCTTTGTGGATCCCTGATCACAACCTTGTGGAAGCCAGACTTGCCACCTGCCTACTAGCAGAACAGAGTTGTGGTAAACGATGCTAAATCCAGCTGGAGGCTGGTCACAAGTGGTTGTCCCCAGGGCTCAGTCCTGAGTCCAGTTCTGTTCAGTATCTTTATCAATGACCTGCATGAAGGGATTGAATGCTCCCTCAGTAAGTTTGCAGATGACACTAAGCTGGGAGGAAGAGTTGATCTGCCTGAGGGTAGGGATGCTCTTTGAAGGGATCTGGACAGGCTGAATCAAAGGGCTAAGCCCAATGGGATGAGGTTCAACAAGGCCAAGTGCAGAGTCCTGCACTTGGGACATAACAACCCCATGCAGCGCTACAGGCTTGGGCAAGAGTGGCTAGAAAGCTGCCTGGTGAGAAGAACCTGGGGGTGTTGGTTGACTGCTGACTGAATGTGATCCAGCAGTGTACCCAGGTGGCCAAGAAGGCCAATGGCATCTTGGCATGCATCAGAAATAGCGCGGCCAGCAGTTCCAGGGAAGTGATTGTGCCCCTGGACTTGGCACTGGTGAGGCTGCACCTCGAGTGCTGTGTCCAGTTTTGGGCCACTCACTACACGATAGACATTGAGGCCCTGGAACGTGTCCAGAGAAGGGCAACCAGGCTGGGGAAGGGGCTGGAGAACAAACCTTATGAGAAGTGGTTGAAGGAACTGGGGTTGTTTAGCCTGGAGAAGAGGAAGTTGAGGGGGGACCTTATCACCACCTAAAATTACCTGAAAGGAAGTTGTAGAGAGATAGGTGTTGGTCTCTTCATCCAAGAGACAGGTGATAGGACACAGGGGAATGGCCTCAAGCTGCACCAGGGCAGGTTCAGACTAGACATTAGGAAAAAAATCTTCACTGAAAGGGTTATCTGGCCATGGAACAGGCTGCCCAGGGAGGTGGTTGAGTCACCGACCCTGGATGTATTTAAAAGATGGGTAGATGGGGTGCTCAGGGATATGGTTTAGTAGAGGACTGGTGTGATTGGACTCAATCTCAAAGGTCTTTTACAACATAGTGATTCTGTGATATTTTGCAACCTTCAATGTTTGCATCCTCCCAAAACATGAAAGAAGTAACTGAGCCCTACAATACAGCCAGAAAAGAAAGCAGCAGACAGAAGAATATCTTTGAGCAAGCCACGAACCAGCTGTATCCAAGCTGCAGAAGCAGCACATCTGGAAAGCATCATGTCCCTGAGACCAACAGAGACACGGATACCACAACACTGGTGCAAGAACAGTACATATCTCTTCATGGATCTGCACTACCTATTACTTAAGCCAGTTGTATGGAGCCTGGCCAACGCAGCCCGCACCATGCTCGGCTGTGCCAGTCACTGCTCAAGATCCCCTGACTTGCCTACAGAAATGATGGCAAATGTGCAAAACCTAGGCTCCTAAAAATGGCATCATGTTCATCTCCTTTCTCCCCCCCTTCCCCCGCCCTGATTATGAAGTTAAAAATGGTCCCATCTCTTCAAAACATAAACACTGTCACCCTCAAAGCATACGTGTTTTCTCAGTAAAAATGAGTCACTTTTTAAGCAAAGGTAAACTTCCTTCAGAAGCTTTGTAAACCATTGCTCTCAGCATCATTTTCATGCAAACCTACAATACCTGTTTTATCAGGGTTCCTCACAAAGCAAAACCTGAGCAGGTGCAAAATCCAGAGAAGGAAATCTGTAAAGTTTTATGGCTTTTTTAAAATGCTTTTAATTTCACCTGGTTCTAAATTTTAGCTCAAGGTGCAGAAAATACATACTACTACTACTAGAGGCTCGTCTGTTCCCTGACACACTTTATCCATTGATCCCACATAATGAAAGCCACCTTGAAAGACTGTTCTACTTTGCATCCATTTTTCATGTTGTCTGATTTCCAGCATCCCTCCCTGCAGCTGGTGCCTCAGTACAGCTCTGGAGATCTGCCCCACACTGAAAGCACCCAAATCTTCACTCAAGCAAAGAAAAACAAACACCTCCAAATGCCCAAGTGGCTTTCCCTTTCACCCCTCCCTCCAGGTAACCACATTTTGTCCCTTCCAGATAAGCCTCTGAGTTATAGCTCCTATCCTTCCTGGCCTGGCAATGAAGCCTAATAACATTTTCTTCTTAATCACCTGAAGCCATCGGCCATTAAGAGTGATGTGCTGACTCACAGCTTGACCATATTACACCCACAGGAATCCCACCCCTGTGCAGCCCACACAGTGAGAGCTTCTCACCAAATGCTCTAAACCAGGCCTGGGCAAGTCATCTAAGGCAGAATAACACAACAGATGTGTCACCACTAGGCTGGCACTCTCCTGCACCCTATGGCCATCTCACAGCTCCACAGCAACAGCAGGAATGAGATTTAGATCACAAGATTGCTGAGGCAGAAAGCCTGTGTTTTATTAGGTGCAAATTCAAAACACTGTATGACACATCTTTATCTTTTTGCTTGAACTAATAGAGAATCTCCATCAACAAGTTATGACACAGCTGAGAGACTCTTATTCAAGCTAGCAGAGGAAGCTATATATAAATGCACAGTTCATTGGACAAGGAAAGACCTTCCTAACTCTTGCCCCAATGCTCAAAACAAATGTTCTAGATGTTGGAAAACACTCTGGGTTCTTCCCTATTTGCAGCTGACAATACAGTCCCTATCAAAAGTGGGAAGCAAAACCAAGCTAAGAAAACAAAAAAAACATATTGGTTTCATTGCCCAAACATGAACCAGAAATACCACAAAAGGTACAAGAAAGACTTTCTACACTGGAAATCCACTATGATTACCTAGGTGATAGTGTTTAACTGACAGAAGAAGGTAAAGAAGTTCTGCAAAAATTCTGCAGAAGCATTGAGAGGATCTTATTCTATGACTTAATCCTGGTGCTTAAACAGGATGACATCTGCATACCATGCTGCCCTATGGCTCTTCCATGCAGTGCTCTTTGCACTGGGTGTCAAACTCCAAGGAAAACAGACTGAAAGAGAATCATCATAGAATCATAGAATCGTAGGGGTTGGAAGGGACCTCAAGAGATCATCAGGTCCAACCCCCCTGCCAAAGCAGCTCCCTAGGACATATCACTCAGATAGGCGTCCAGACGGGGCTGGAATCTCTCCAGAGAAGGAGACTCCACACCCCCTGGGCAGCCTGTCCCAGGGCTCCCTCACCCTCACTGGGGAAAAGTTCTTCCCCAGGTTGGTACAGAACTTCCTGTGCTCCAACTTGCAGCCATTGCCCCTTGTCCCGTCCCCACAGACACTGAAAAGGGGCTGGCTGATTCCCCCTGCATCCCCTGCTTGAGATAATTATAGACTTTAATTAGGTCCCCCCTTAGTCTTCTCTTCTCAAGGCTGAAGAGTCCCAATTTACTCAGCCTTTCCTCACAGGGGAGATGCTCCAGGCCCCTAATCATCTTCGTAGCCCTTCTCTGGACTCTCTCCAGGAGATCCCTGTCCTTTTTAAACCAAGGAGCCCAGAACTGGACACAATACTCCAGGTGGGGCCTGACCAGGGCAGAGTAGAGGGGGAGGATCACCTCCTTTGACCTGCTTGCCACACTCCTCCGGATGCCCCCCAGGATCCCATTGGCTCTCTGTCATCCTGAAGGTTCAATACCTGTGAAAGCAACATCAAAGTCTTGCCATTTAGTTTGTGCTCATCAGATGTTTATCCCCACTCCACTTGGCTGGTAAAAAGTATGGATCAGATGCTTAAAGTTTTTAACAGCCACCTAACACTAGAATCAATACTGCCAAACACCATGGGCTGTCCCTCATTAATGCCCTTACATCAGTGGTGTCCCTGATTTAACATACTTTTAATGGCTTCCTACATTTTATCTATACACTTCACTTGCCTACAGAGAAAGAAACAAACATCTCTTGACACACTGTACAAAAGGCACATGGGCTGTGAAACTAAAGCAGCAGACTATGTGCACTGGGGCAGAGGCTGCAGATCATGGTTACACTCATCACTGGCCTTAACTCTTTAATTAACAGGCAAAATTTCACCATTCTAGCAGAGAAGTGGTAATGACAGTGAGGAAATGTATGGTGCTTTGCAGACAGCAGAGAGTGATGGAGAGAGCAAGAAGAGATTATCATGTTATTCCTCCTGTTTAGGTTGTTCAGGGTGCTATAAACACAAGGACCAAGAAGGCTCTGGTTTATCACCTTCAGGGCTTGTGCTAAGAAGGCTCAGATTTGTCTTCTTTGGGCCTTGTGCAAAATCCACCCCCCTCCTGGCCTAATGCTGTATCCCACAGCGTGAAAGTATTTCTGTTGGACATCATGTAGTGGTACCAGATGAATATGCAAACTACATCAGGACACTCTGGGGCGCCCTGAGATAAGCTGATGGTGTGACTACACAAGACAAGCACCCATGGGCAGATGGGTTATCTCTCCTCAAAAACACTAAAAGGGAGCCACAGAAAAAACATTCAGCAGATCCAGCCCCCCTCAGAACTATTCAACAGCTGTATATATTCCCAGGGTGTGTGTACATACATACATGTATACACACACACACACAAAGATATAGAATATCTACTCAGCAATGTCCATAAACTAATTACAGCTTTAACAGGGTGGGTCTTACATCCTGATAAATTGCATAGCCACAACCCATACATGATCCCCAGAAATTTATCTTCAGATTCCTGTGCTTCTGGCCACAGCTCAGTGAAAAGCACTCTCCCCTTAAAGGATGAGAAACCACATCCTCACACCTTTTAGACTTTTATGACTGCGTCCTAGCAGCCTATCATGTGTTTCCATACCTTGGGCTCCCAAGGAAATTCCTTAGCACCTGGTTACTGCCAGATTTTAGATTTCACTGTGATAGAGACCAGGTCTGCATTTCCACAGGGACTCTGTCCTCTGCCTTAATAACCAGCACAGACCTTGCTCTATGAAAGAACTCAAAAGGGCAGATGGCAATGCATTGTTCTTCCCTGCAGCTTGGCATACCCATCACCTTACCTTAGCTCAGTAATTTTGTTTTGGCCTTGCTGTGGTTGCCTTCTGTATAAATACAGCTTTCACCTTCCACCTTTGCTTCATGGACTATTCAGACGACATAATATTCCCTGTCCTGTGGAAAACAGGGGGATGGGCATTGTGACCACCCTCTGCCTTTAGGAGAATGGTGCAATCACTCTCAGAAATGCACAGGGGGGATTTGTTCTTATTATCATCTCTAACTTTGCTGATACTTCTGTTCAGTCTTTGATCCTGTCAGCCCATTTCTTTCCACTATACAGACATGTGCACATCTACCTCTCCCTCAAGAAAAGTAGAATGCAAGAAAGGGGTGGTGGACGGGAAGAAGAGGAAGGTAGTGCATGTTTGTTCTGTAATAGCATGAGGAAGGTGTGCGGGGGATGGAGCAGGGCTAGAGCTATCATCCAGTAATCACAGCTCAGGGAGAAGAGCTTACCCTGCAAGGCATGCAACATCTTTGGAATGTGATTTTCATTTGATAACCAGATTTTCTTTTATATTCTCTTCTTTTCCCTGGTTTTCTCTCACCAACCTGTAGCACATGGGAATATTTTCCTTCTATTATTGAAGCAGAGGTTTCTTATCTCCTGTTCTTGCAATGAAAGAAGAAAACCTAAACAAACACATTTAAAAAAACCTCACAAAGAACACCACTCTTAAAATACAGCTAGAGAAGCTCAAGAAAGCAGCTAGAAAAAATTGGATCAAATAGGAGACAGAGATGGAGCGCTTCTGGGCTCTCAGCTCTCTTGTGGATTTGCTGTGTGGTCACCTTCTGTAGTAAAAGTCCTGGGGAGGGCCGGCAGCCTGCTGCTCTCCAGGCTCTGGCGGTAAGAATTTGGAGTACCTGTTATTTCCTACTTGCATAACATCCCTCACTTGTTTTAATGTATGGAAACCTTAAGGATTTGGTACCAAATGCACTGCACAAGGAAGCGTGCTGTGGCAAAAAAAGGGTCTTCAAAGAGCCAGTACGGTGGGCAAGCAGGAAGAGCCCTGCAATCCGAGGCAGCAGCACATTACCACACTGTGCTAAGGGTAGCTTAGCCACTATCTCACCAAAAGGTGTGAGGGAAGAGAAAACCCTGCTGCTGTCCACAAGAATGGCAAACATCCTCTGGTAGCAGGAGCCCTGGCTAGCAGCTCGGGGATCTGGCCTTACTCCCACCCATGCCCCTCCTCTCCAGTGAAGCACCGATCCCATCTCATTACTCCACTCCTCCAAGGTTCAATTTCACCATCTGTAAAATGGGCATGGATTGGCTCTCTTCCATAAAGCACAAAGATCCACAGAAAACCGCTAGATAAGTGCTAATTATTGTTAAAAATATGATTCTGCCCTAACTCCTTCAGACACACTAACAGTGGCTTCGAAAATGAACAGCGCAATCTCGATAACGATGATCATCCCAACAGCGCTGGTATGTTTAGCTCTGTATAAATCAGGCCTGGCAGTTTGATGAGTTGCAGGGAAGGCGATATTATGTCTCCAGAGGAATGGACAAGTGCTGACAGCTCACCAAGGCTTCCTCTGCACAGACATTAAGCAGCTTTCTGCAAATGCTCCAGCTCCCGCGAGAGGAAAGAACGATGGGGAGGGAGGGAAAGAAAAACATTTTGTAAACTTTTTTCTCTTTTTTTTTTTTTAAACTTCTGCTGCTGTTCCATCTCCCTCCCCAGCTCCTTTTTATTACAAATTAAATAATTACTGGGCTGTAGCCCAAAACACTGAAGATTTCACATCTTGTTTGGTCTAATTATATCAGCCGGCCTGACAAAATGGTTTCATCAATGGAATTGCCTTGCAAGAGCTCTGGCTAATCAATTCTTTGACACTTAATTAAGAACTCTGCTGGCCTGTGAGGATTCAGGGAAGAGGGGGGAGATGTTGGGCAGCAGAGCGTCTGGATATGCAATGTGGAGTGCAGGTTGTTAAAACTCCTGGCACAAATGGACCTCCACTTCCTTCCCTGTCCCTGCTCATCTTCTAGCTTTAATATTACCTCACACTTTATCCGTCTCTCTAACCACTTGCTTCAGTTGGGTTTTTTTTATTACTTTAATCTCAGCCCTGCCACCAGTAATGGCTTCAAAACCCCTCTAGGGCCTTAGATCTACTTTCAGACAGATGTTTCCAAAGCAGGCTGCAGCAGACAGGCTCAAAGCATAACACTTCAAGCTTAGAGTGCATTGGACCTCACACACTAATCAGACTGAGGTTCAGGCAGCATTTGGAGAGGAGACTTCAGCAGAAAACCCAGGCTGTGACAGTGAGAGGAACCCCAAAGAGGGTGTACTTCCCCTGGGTCAGCACCCACCCTGCCAGTGAGCACAGGATCTCCAGTCCCTTGATAGCTGCAGAGTAAAGGCTTTCCTTTCAAACTCACCGATACCAACCAGTGCAATGAGTAGATCACCCAGTATTACAACCTGTGATCTAGGTCTGCAGCAAGCAGATAGCTGTATTTCTCCTGAACGACTGGTGCTCCCGTTTCAGAGTTTATACTGGTCTTCATGGTTATACTGGCTTTCAGATGGCTAAGGGAGAGCAGGTGACTCTCATTCATTTCAGCATAAAGTGAGAAAAGAACCACCAGATATTACCTGTTCTAGCACAAAAATTGCCACTCACTGCAAAGTTACCCCACTGACTTTTTTTTAAAAGCTCTGTACCACCACTGTAAGTTTAACCAGATCAGTACGTTGTATCTTGGTGGCAGCTTGTTTTGACCTGAGGCAGAGCAGAAGTTAAAACCTAGGAGCTACTTAAAAACTGTACCATTTAAGAAAGGAAACTTGCAATTATAAACAAAATAAAATCATTTTAAAAAACCCCAACCAACCAACCACAACAAAACAGCAAAAGCAAATCAGAAAAAAAAATATCTGGAATCTGCCTGTGTAAAAGGTAGGTAGTTTCCCTGTGCTTCAAGAAAATACATGGCAATTACACCCAATGTCACTTCAGCTGCTAAAGCCACATCACAAAACTACCCCCACTATGCTATGCTGCTCCTCTCATGGAAAGCCAGAAGTTAGCAATACCAGAGGTAAGCAAGAAATGGGATACTCTTAACTTGACCATAAACTAGCCACACACTTCTCATTCAAATGCCCGGTTGCGCTCCAGATTCAGAGCTTTAGGTTCAATTCCAGTAATGGAAAAGACCAACCAAGAGTTGGAAAGTCAAATGCTTTACTGCAAAGAATGTAGCCAGTGACAGGTTACTTCACAACACTAACACATTCAGAGTTGTGACGCTGAGGTCCCTGTGAGTAGAGTCCATTCCAGATTCCCCAAAATTTGCAGTGTAACTCAGAAGGCTCTGGATGAAAGGCAGGACCTAATAAGCCTTCCCCTTCTGAAGACTAGGGTTCAAATTTGAAGACTGCCCTTCAGATTCATTCAATAGTCAGATGCTTATTAGGAAAGGAATCAACTGAGAATGTAACAGAAAATCACAAAGTACATTTTACACATATTTTCTCTACATTTGAAAGACATTAGCTAGTAACAGTGCACTCCTCTATTTGTTGGGCCCATTCCTGGTTTGGTAAGCTGACAGGTCCAAACAGAACCAAAAGAACACTTTAAAAAATAATAATCCAATGTGGAGGTGCAAGATGTCTAACTTCTGTCATCACTAGGAGGTAGGAGTGGCACACATGTGGGAGACTCCCTGAATCCATGGTCCCAAAAGGGAAAGCAAATTGGTAGCCATGGTAGATTGAACATAAACACTCCAGTTTTGGCCACCCTGAAAGACTATGGGAATGTCAGGCAGACTGCAGAGAAACAAAAGCGGAGGAAAGAAAGCAGGCATCTTACTGTAGTTCTCAGCTTCTCAGAAGGTTAAGCTCATCTAAACTGAATCGAGAAGTAAGGGTCTAATTTTCTCCCTGTCTTTCTCCCACCACTAACATTGTAAGAGAGCTACTCCCTTTGCACTTCCTGCCATCAGGATATACTTCCTTGTATCCCCTTCTCTCACTACTGTTAAGGTTTCCAATTCTTTATTCCCCTCCAAGAAAGCACTGACCCCTACACCTCTTCACCAATTTTCCACTTCTCTGAAAACAAGAGTTACTGTGTTTTCACTGTCATTGGTGGAGTTGTGTCAACTTGCACAGTGGAAAACTTTGCTTATACTAAACAATAAACAATATCAATTATACAAATTATAATGGACAAGTTCTTCTATTCACTGCTAAAACAAATCTGAGTTTGTAGCTTGCAGCCAACGGTGACTTTTGCAAAGAACTGGCTGACTATCTGGATCAGCTGGTACCAAATAAAAAAAAAAAAAGAACACTGCAGAGAAAATGGAACATGAGGCTAGTGAAAAATGAAAATTGGGAATTAATTAGGAACAGAATGAGAAAGATTGAAAAACTACCTTTATAAAGCTCTGCATTGACTCTGGTCTTTGGGTGTTGACTGACTGTCAGGAAGTTAATATTTTGCTGTAAGATATGTGCAAATCTTTCATTTTTGTTGGTTGGTTTTTTTTTTTTTTTTTGGGGTGGTTGGTAAAAAAAAAATATGGAGAAAAAGGTCCATTTGCTTCTTCCCAGAGAATATGATTTCAAATTTCAATTAAAATGAAATGAGCAGCACGATTATCGCTATAGAGCAGGCGCCTGGTAGCAGCAATAGGCCTCTTTCACTGCCATGGCAACCGGTCCTCATTGTCACGGCTACCTTGGCACTACATGTAATTGTCGATGTGTGAGCCTGACTGATAATACACAATCAATACCCCATAAGCAGCAAACATCATTTTCAGTCTGAGGGAAAAAAAAAAAAAAAGGAGGGGGTGGGGGATAAGGGGTGGAGAAGAGAGAGAATGCTTGCAAAGAGAAAAAAGGAAGGAAAGAGAAACAGGGAAAGTGAGGAAAACAGAGAGTGGAGGAGAGGAAGAAGGGTGACCTAACTCCAAAACACCTTCAGCAATGAAGCATGCTGATTTTTTTCTATAAAGCAGATAGCTGGAAAAATCCCACCAGCACACATGAGCACCTGCTAAGTCCTTCTAATAATATACTAACTAATTGTTTACACCAACATCATTAAAGCATTATCCAAACACCACATCAACCAAAAGAATGCTTTTGTATATAATCAACAGTAATTCTGATGATGCCAAATTCTCAGAGTTGGCACTTAAGTCCAGGGCAGGAAGCGGATTTTTTTATATGGATCATTAGGTTTTTGTCTGAGTATAAAAACAAACCCAGAAAAGCCCAGGGAACAAACAGATCACGTAGGGAAAAGGGGAGCTTAGTCCTCACACACAGCAGAAAGTGAACTGTTGCCTCAGAGTGGAGACAGGTGCAGGAGGATAAATGGAGAAATAAAAAGTCTGCTCAGAATTAAAACTCTAGTGCTTTGGTCATCTCATATTCCTCTCTGAACGCTGTGTCCTTCTACCTAATGTTTGCATGCTGTGCTGTGCAATCAGGGCCCATTTCTAGTGTAACGCAAATGTGAATGGAAATGGAGACTAAGGAAGGGCACACAGAAGAGTATAAAGAGAGAAGTGGAGGGAAAGAACATTGAAGAACAGTGCAGAAAGCTTAGTGCTTTTGTATAGGTGTGGAGCCCAAACATATATGTACATGGACTAAGTATGAGCTACCAGCATGTGTAGATAGGCAAGACAGAGCATACAAGACTATGAGCTGGTACCAGTGGGTTCGGTTGGTAGGATCCCAAGCAGCTAGAAATGTAGCTGTGCAGCACCCACCATTCTTCTCCAGGGGACAAGACAATACACAATGCCATGGAGACAGCAGATCAAGCTGGACTAAAATCCCTACGGGCTGTCCTGAAGTCAGTGTCTTGAGGTTTAAGGTATTTTATTGGCTCAAAAGTCTCTATGAATAAGCATCATCAAACTGTGGATTCACCTGAAAGGAAAGAGCGAGGGAATGGTAAGGGAACCATAATCTAAGTACTCTACTATGAAAAGCCACATGCTCACCCAGTCGTGGCATCTCACACCCCTGCACACCTCTGGATGCTATCAGGTGTTATCAGCAGGGCTGAAGATATTTAAGAACAATTTCCATGTACCTGTTCAGAATGGCAAAGAAAGGAAGAAGTCCATGATCTCAAACCATCTCCCTCCAGATCTTTTTACTTTCTTTACTAGTTGCACTTATGGCTATGAGAAACTTGAGAGACGTTTTGGAGGTATACATGAACTTTTGGGTTTCCTAGCACACTGCAGGGGCAGCCGATGGTATGACATGACACTGATAAGCTTAGCATATGAATATTGAATGCACAATGGGAATGTCTTCGTAAATCCCATATGAGATAATAAGCTACATCAGAGACAGAGAAGAAATTCTTCGCTGGCTTGGATGAGCATGGGCAAAAGAGTCGCCCTGTTTTACGCTTCACCATTTCTTAAATATCAGCATTGCATCTGCTGAATCTGGGCATGCACCTTTGTTTTAGACTGGTGTCGGTGTCTTTTCACTGGTGTGCTTCTCTCAGATATAACATGTGGTGGTAATGATTATTTTTAAAAGCCCACTGTGCATTCCAGTATCCAGTACTCAAGTAAAAACGCGTTCCTGAATGGGTCAGTTGAGACAAAGTTACCAGTTCCCATGCCCAGCTCCACCACCCAGTTGCTGTTGAAAGTTCTCCTTTCTTAATTAAACTATTCTATTACCATTACACTGCCAGAATAACCTCTAACTGCAATATCAATCACGTCTTGCACGAAGGCTGGGTGTACAGATATGCCAAGTTCACGCAGAACGCGGCGTTAGCACTGCAGCAGCACGCTTCGCATTCCCATATTGCCAATCAAGGCAACTCCCACAAAGCAGATCAAGGGAGGGTTACCTCAAGTAGCTTTAGCTCTTCCCTTCTTAATCCAAACCTGAGAGAAAGATAATAAAGGATATGGGTCTGACAGCACCTTATCTAAAGACCAGAATGGCCACATATTGTACAGCCCTGAATGTTTTACGTGCCTTCAAACTCCCTGGCTCTTCTGAAACCACACAATAGCATCTTCCTAAAACTTGCACTCCAGAAAGATTAACTGTAACTTGCACCTTTATTTGTCAAATTCACACTGCATAATAGATAGGATAATTGGGCCCCAGTCGTCTAACATTTATGGAACAAACCTCTGATAACAACAGATTGATTGACAGCTAGCTCCAGCTGTAGAACACAAACACAGAGTCTTTTGGACTGTAATGTTCAAAATGTTAACGCTAAAGGTTGAAAAGCAAAATTAAACAATAATAAAGGACATACCTGCAACAAATGCAATGTCAGAGATTTCCCTCGGGTTTCAGTGAGGTCTGATAGCATTGTTCTAAAATAAAACTTGAAGACATCATAAAGTTCCGTTTTACTAACACTCCCCCAGGCTTGCCAGGGATGCCTCATCATTTCCCAGCATCTGAAGAACTACTTTCCTGACACTTAGAAAGCTTTCATTTTCTTTTTCCTTTATGGCCTTGTGCTTTGTCTTTCCTTCTATCTCTGCTCCTGACCAGTTCTTCTGGATCACACACACTCTGAACGTGAACATAAAGCCCGAGCAGACAAAACCAGCAATCTGTTTGGTTTGGGCTCTTTGTCAGATTATCTGATTTATTCTGACTTTCAAGTTTTGTTCGAGACAATGTGTCAGGAGAAGCAATCAAAACCATTTTTGTTTACTGCATTCTTTTTAGTAATTGCAGCCTTTTATCATTTGTCTAAAGACAAATGATTAACGAAGGCTAATTTGTGCTATAATTAGAGGGAAGAAAGAAATGAAACAGCCGCTCTTTTCCTCCCAATGTAAAGAATATCCATTGAGTATATTACATAAACTCGGAATACATAGGTAATTATATAATGTGACCTTGTAGCTACTAAGGTTTGCAGATGTAGAGGCCTCCCTTGAACAGCTCACTGCAGGATGAAGACCTGACATACTGGAAAAAAATCCTCTGCCCTGAGCAGTATGTATGTGTTGGTTTTGGTACTTGAAGCAAGACAATGCTGAAGAGCTCCAAACTCCCTCTATACACATTTTTCAAATATTAGGGGGGGGGAAAAAAGTGAAAATAAAATCTACAAATATAGTCACCTTACATAAACCAAAACTAACCTCACTTATGACCCCAAGCAATGGGTGGGGGTATGCATACTCAGACACTAATACTAAGAGAACAAAGCACAAAGGGAACAGCAGCCTGACTGAAGCACTAAAACCCTTTCTGTGAACCACTCCAACTTCCTGAGTCTAAAACGAGATGCAATCCCTAATCACAACAGCTACAGCTGCTTATCTATTATTTGGACTACATAATGTAAGTGGAACAGAAGACAATGGGAAGTTAACTTCCCTACAGCACAGAGAATATTATGTGACTAATATGCACAGCTAATAGCAAAGCTCCAGAACCAACCAGTCTCAAATACTATTTTCTATTGAAAAGCCCTCCTCATACACAGTGAAGGCAGTCCATCTAAGCTAGCATGAACAAAACCAACTTTAAAAGGAACCTGGGCCAGTGGGTAAGTCTGGCCTCCTTGGGCATATGAGCCCTCTTGTGCCTCATAACCCTGAGCTCTCCTTCCATCTTTGAGTAAGTGAACCTGGCATCCAACAGAGGTAGTGATTTTAAGGCAATGTTACAGCTCAAGTTGCTTGTAGATGAGGCTACAAGTGATTGGAAGGGCTGTTTGACAAAACCTGCCTGATAGCTGGAAAGGCAAGCTTGCAGAAAACTGCCTGCTAAGATAAACATCTATGAGCCTTTGAAGGGCATGAAAAGCAAAGACTGTAGTGGGGAGTGATAGAAGAAGGGAAAGGAAACAATTCCAGGTTGTGTAATTAGGGGGAAAAAACGAAAGACACAAAGGAACATGCAGGAGAAATGTCGAGATGCATTTCTGTTTGGCAACGAATCCCTTGGAACAGCCTCCACAGAGCGATGGTGGAATTTGTGTTGCTTTAGTCATTTATAATTAGATTGGATGTACCTCTGGTGAATGTGACACAAAGAACAAACTTGCAGCAAATGCCAAGGGAAGGCACAGGTGTTTGCCATTTCTTGTGTCTAAGGCATCTTTCACTTCATCCTTAAGTGCTTTCTACTCTTCCTGTATAAGCCTGTTAATCCCACTACCCTGGCAAAATTCCAATTTAGTAATTAGTTTCTGCCTACCTTAAATTTCTTTTTGTGGCTTTAATTTGTTATAGTATTATCCTATCCCCTCTTAGTGAAGTATAATATTGCACTGCCATGTTCCACTCCAGAAGTAGTTGCTAATACACACAGAAGGGGAATGTGGTGGCTGTTTAAAAGAGCTCAGCAAACATGAAAATGTATGACAGCAAGTGGAGGAGGAGATCGCAGCCAATACAAATCTGCTGTAGAAACTAAGCAGAAAATAGCTCTTCAAATTGGAACTAGACCAGAACCCTGGATTTAACACATCTACAATTGTGAAAACTGACAGAAGATCTTTACAAACACCAACACTCATGAAACAGGACTATGCTTCACCCCAAAAGGGCAATGGAATCAGTACCACTTGAAGGGGCAGAAGACCATCTATTGAGTCATCCCCCTATTTCTGCAAAAACCTGTTCCTTCAGGGGTTTGTTGGGTTTTTTTTTGAGATCTTCTCTTCAAGCCCTAACTAACCCTGTACGAAATCTGGTGAGATCACAGCACATGGTGGTGAGGCTGCAGGAAGTCAAAGGAGTTCTTTTGTAGACAACCCACCTGCCCCGGTTTTTAGTACATTGCCTGAGCCGCGACAAATATAAAACTAAGATGTTGGATTTCTTCCTCTCTGTTTATTTGTTCTGCAAAAACTTGGTAATTTAAGATCATTTCTTTCCCTCCTCTTGAAAACACACTCACTCTAAAAGGTAAGCAAGACTGCTTACTTGAAAAATGCAAATGTTCAAGAGAGGCACATACCAGAAAAAGGATTATCGCTTCTTCCTTCTGTTCTTCCCAATAAAATAAATTGCATGTATACCACACACAAAAGTAATCCCCCAGAAACTACATACTAGGATCTCAGGAGACATGAAAGAAGAACTAGAGATGCCAGTATTTTCTGACATCCATTACAATTGTTCACTTTTTGAAGAGAAACATCGATATTGAAGAAATAGGGAAGCTTTTTTTTTTTTTTTAAAAAAAAAAAACTGCAAAGGAAAAATAAATAAATAACTGAATTAGTTAAACCCATTCTCACATCTTGAGAGGTTATTTATTTTCTCTGAGGGCTGATAAAAGTTCCCGATGACATGCTTTCTAATTTTAAAATCGCTCTCACTTCACAGTTCTGAAAAAGCTGATGTCAGGGAGTGAGTGGGTGGGTCTGTTTTAAGTGTGATTCACACATTAGATTCTCTTATCAGCTCATGCATATTCAGAAGTGCTAACCACAGGCTGTGGGGTTCAGGAGGAGTCTGACCAGCAAAGGGTCATTTGGAAGGAACTAATTAAAGATGGGGAAAAGAAAAAGAGGGAAGTTGTTACACCATCTAATCCCCATGTGTGGGGTGTACAAAAGATACTGGCCCTGTCTATTCCACAACATGATACATTGCACCCACAGAGGGCAATTAGCATAGCACCCCCTGTCCTTAGCCCTGCTTCTTCCCACCATCTGTGTAAATTCAAGTCTGTCATGATCTCCTCCATAAATGTTTTCAAGTATGCCTGGACTGGAGGACAAGAAGTACCTCCTGAGCACAGGCTGATTTGCAGTGTAGCATTGGTGCAAGGCTTGTATTTATGAGGCAGTCTGAAATAATACATTGCCCTGCTAACTTGCCATCTCTTCTATAAATGTTTTTAAACACGATCTGCTCCTATTGAGGGTCTGATCAAGATAGCTCCTCCTCAGAGTAAATCCTTCTGAGAGCAAGAAGCAGCCATTCCTGAGATCTTAGTTATGGCACAGGGAGTAGGAACTTTTCAAATATCTGAGATGAGATACAACTAGATGATGATGTCAGCTGTCTAGGTGAAACTCGAACTCCAATGTCAGGCCCCTAAACTCTTATCACAATTTGGCCTATTTCTCAGATCCTCACACTAGCTAGCAGAACTACATCTTTCTTCAGAGTCCTTTGCTAAAGACAAGTGCTTTGTCTCTTCTTCCCTCAACTGTGATGTATTTATTGGTATGAAGATGGTGCTATGGAATGACAAGATGGCAAGGCCGTGCCATCACCTTGGTGGAAAAATAAGATTCACCTATGACAGCTATACAAGAAGATTCTGTATGATGGCTGCTGGACACAGACATGCCCAGAGGCACAATCTGGCACTCTCATTCCCTGCATCACTAGCATAACACAGATGAGCAGCCGCATCACAAAGTCTCTGCAAATCCTGCCTCAGCCCAGGCAGCTGGAAAATGTTCTGTTGACTGCGATGCACGTACCTTGGTTCTCAGAAGTTAGCAAGCACGGCTGAGGTGGGGGAGGTAGGAAGAAGGTTGGGTGGTAGGGAGGGAACGTATATGATACAGACACACACAACACTGTAATTAAGGGTAATTTCAGAAGCATTTACCTGTGTTTCAGTGTCTGACAACTTTTCACTTGTGAATGCTGCAAACGCCTCAGCTCTACCGACTGATCTTGTTTTTATGTTGCTGGGATGGGAGGAGCAGAAAGAATGAGTCGTTCTCTGAATTAATTACCTCCTCAGTTTTGAGCAACGTGCACTGAAATACGGTTTAACTCTTGCTCAGAAGGGTTTAGGTGTCTGCACTAAACCCAAACTGAAATGGAGCCATTGCCTAGTGTCTGCATACACAGAGCTACTGTAGAGGCTCTCCTACCTGCAGAGTGTGACCAAGGAGGAATGCTGGCATAAGAAACCTCACCTCATATGATCTCTAGCTAGCAAAGAAGTTATCATAAACATCACCTTTGTTCCATCACCACCCTAAAAGCTACTACTTGATTTCCAATTCATTTTGCTGCAAATCTTAGGTTCCCCATCCCTTCCGTTGAAAAGTACTGTTATGGGATTGCAAACAGAGCTGCAAGTCAGAAGACTCAAGTTATATCCCTAATTCTCCAAGTGGATCAGTTTTGGGCACATCATATCACTTCTTTTCATCTCTGTTTTCCTGCTCCTTAAAGCAGTAGCAGCATCTTCCATTTTTGTCAAGTGCTCTGAAAGCTGGGACTCAAAGACACCTGAATAAAGAGCACTTTGGAGAAGTCCAGACTTAAAAAGCTGTCAGGAAACAGCTTTTTAATGGAATCCTAAGTATGAGGTCAAACAGCCAGTACTTGCCTCAATTTTATTTTATTCTTTTAAAAATTGGCTTAACAATTGTGCTCCAGGTCCTGACCCACAACGTCAGTCTCTGACATGTCAAAGTATGTGACACATCAAAGTATGTCAGATTGCACATGATATTGTATGGCATGAAAACAAAGTACTCCTCTCTGAGTTGTTGGTGGTGATGGGACAAAAATAAGGGAAACTGAAGATGAAAAATATTTTCTCTCATTTAAAATAACACTGCACTTTATCCATCTTTTCACCCTAAATACGGAAAAGATCTCCAGATCTTACAGCAGAGAATGACTGAAAGCATCAAGCAGAACCATACAAACTGGACGGGTGGCACAATTTATTTTCTCAAACACTTCTGTCCTTAACTGCAGCTCCCAGGATAGTTGATGCCTATGCACTACAATAGTATTGCCACCCCCTTCCTTCTTTTACCCATAGCAATTATTCCACAAGGTACCTCAACCAACTCCACTACTAAAACTGTGCTAAACATTACATTCTTCTAGTCTTTTAAGACTCAGAAATGTTCCCTCTGCGGCTGGAATCTGTAGTGGAGGAGTCTGAGATCACTGGATTATTTTAGTCCATTATGGACAGGATTTGACCCCATACCTATAGAGCTGAAAAAATTCTAATTCATCTATGCTTACTGTTTTAATGTAGTCTAAATCTTTTTCCCAGTCCATTTTCTTTCTTGCTTTCACTGTGCAAAGTGAGGCTTTTTTCTGAGAAGGCCAGAGTGTGGGCCACTACAATAGGAGAATGCCCACTTCATCTCAGGGTGGCATGCAGATCTTGCTCACATGTATATGCTATTTTCCTTATTTCTCTTCTGAATGTGATTTTCCACTCCCCCCTGTTTTTCCCAGAGCAGCAGGGAGCAGTATGTAGCTGAACAAAGCTGCCTGTAGCTCACAAATGCTCTGCATATGAACAAGCCTCGAAGCGCTGACCACTGATGATCCATCTGGGTAGAACTAAGAACAATTACAACTGCCATCTCTGTATCCAAAAGCAGAAAGATCTTTCTGTAGCAGTGCTGATCTGTCACTGACAGCAGAAGGCACCATAATCAGCTGAGAAAACACCAAACACATCCTGCTGAACTGCGTGGTAGCAGCAATTAACTTTGGGTTATCATGTATCTGAGAAACAGCATGACTGTGTCCCATCCTAGCATCAGACTGACAGGAAGATCCTTTAGCATTACACTGACATCAGCAACCCTGATTAGGTGGCTGCCTCTCACTCACTACACAGTGCTACCCCTTCGGGACACGGGGCTGCCCACACTCCCATAACGGGGTGTCGATTTTACCCCGGCAGTAAGCGAACAGTCGACAACAACAGGCAGAGCGGCACATAGAGGAAGATGATGCTGGTCAGTGTCTGACAGGGCACTGTAAGCCAGGAGAGTTTACTGTGAAGAGGATGCAAGATTCAGGAAGGGTCCTCTCCTGTTGAACTAACTCAAGAAATGACAAGTTTTTGACACAACTCGATCTAAAACGTGCAAGAGGAGAAAGAAATAGGGCAGGAAGTATTATTAGGACTTTGTGTTCACCCTCACTTCTATTGATTGACTTGACCACTGTTGGTGGACAAAATATCATAGCAGCTGCTCCTACTTCACTGAAAAATATTAATGATTGGAAAAAATCTTTCCTGTTATTAATCCTTCCTGTCAGAGCAAGCCAGATCCTGCAGAGCTTACCTGTGTCATAATACAGCTCAGTTGCTGCAGAGCTAGGGGCTGAGTTCAGGGTAAACATGCACAGGACTTCTTTGGGAGCTTCTGTCACAGACTGGAAACATAACTGACCCTAACAAACCAGAAGTATTTGATAAAAGGGTCAGATCATCAGGTGTGGGAACCACAAGATCAGCCATGCCTCCCCCAAGCCCAAATACAGATGCACTAGGCAGGAAAAGCTACTCAGTGTAACAAAGAGAGGAGTAGCAGGAATCCATACCATGCTTGCAGGACCTAGCAGCCCTCTTCAGAAGGTGATTCAGGATGAGCTCCTGACATCAGTGCTCCAAAACTCTGCAATGGATCTCCTTTCTCTTCACAGAATGTACAGCAATTCCTGCCTTGCAGTTTAGTTAATCAAAGTTAAGTTGCAGGAACTCCTTCCAAAACGCTCATGGATCAATCTCAGGTCCAACTTTCTCTGTGATGATGGTAACAAAGAGTAAATGCTGTTCAGTCTTCCCTGACTGACAGTTAACAGCCAGCCCCCATGCCAGCACCTGCCCTCCTGCATAGTCTTCTCCTATCTTACAGGTACATCCATGTAACAGCCCCATAAAACTGTCAAATGTCTCCTCACTGGAAACAGGACCCCATCTCCAGGGGGATGACTGTGCTCCACTGACTCCTCCAGCCCTACAGAGAGCTCTAGCAAAGCAGCCCTTTGAGAACAGGCATCCCACATAAAACCCTGGGGACAAACAATTGGTGAACACAAAGGCAGCAGCTGCTGAGATGGCTGGATGTCTCTGACACTGCAGCGAGCAGCACAGCCTCTTGCTGCTCGCTATTTGGAACCAAAACGACCATTTGTAAATCATTTTTAATTGTCATGTTAAAGAGCACAGAGTGCAGCAATCACAGAGCTCGTGGTGTTGGAGGCCTGACACTGCCATCAGGCACGGATCAGCAGGCAGGATAATAGGAGGGAAAGCAGCAGGGTTACATAAGCAGGCACAGGCAGGCAAGTGGGAGCCTGAGAGAGGAGGGCTAGGGCATGCCCTCTCCCCGCTCCCTTCTGGGGAGCATCTTATGTGAACTCAGTGACAACACAACTTCTTATGCCATGGATTAATTTGCTCTATTGCAAAGGCATGTAACTCAAAAACCTTTGGGGGGAGGGAGGGGTCACAATGAAATGACCATGTAACTTCCGAATTTCCTCTTTTTTCAGCAATGGCAAGTGGCTTCTTCAGCTCCTAACAGTTCATCCCTATGTTGACTTGAAAGGAACAAGAGAGGGGTTACTGCTAAGGCTCAGCAGGCTCTCAGTAGCTATTCACCTTTTTTGGTATTATGCCTTTCAAACAGCTCTGAATTGAAATGATTCCTAGAAAATCTCACTGAGGTTGGAACCTTCTTTCTGGAAGACATGCCTCTCCAGGAAAAGATATGTAAAATCAGAAAGGCTCAGTCACTCTGGAAGTGTCTTTTCAGCAAGTCCTACACTAGGTGCAATTTGAGCTTTTTATGCTGATCTAGAAGCATGGGTCCAGCTGCATCCCATTATCTTGTCTATCTCTGGGTATTTGTGAAGCAACAGACATACATTTGGACCCTGTATATATGAAGGAATAATACATAATGGGTCTTTGTTGACCTTCACATGCTTCTCACAACTATTATTTGCTGTTAAAGACTCCACAGCACTCTAAACTAAGGTGCCTTCCACTGGGGCCATATACCCTCAAATTCCTCATCCACCTCTCTGATCACTAGACTGCTGGGGAACACAGCAAAGCAAGGGCTGACAGAAAGGATGCACCCTGCCTTCACCACGGAGTAGCCAGAAGTCCTGGGTGCATCATCTCAGGAGGTATAATCATTATGCGAAACAGCAGGTAGCAGGAGAAAGGCACAGAAAAGGGTTCTGCTTCACTGAGGATTCTTATTACTGCTTAAATACAGAAGATTAGATTTTCTTTCATTATTGCTCCCCAGGAGGCCATGGGCCTTGCAGCTCCAGGATGTTTTGTAATCTGACATAAGGGACACCTGTTCCTCTGCAGCACATGGATTTGCTTGGCAAATACACTCTGGTTCTATTGTGAGCAGCAGAAGAGCTATGCTTAGCACAGTCTGAGGGTGGAAGGCAGAAATGGCTAACTGCTGCCCTTCAGTCTCCAAGAATCTGCTTTGATTGCTGTTATCCTATTTATAGTTTCAAAGAGCTATCCTTGCAATTAGGAGTAAGAAGTTGAGAACACTAATAGCCATGTCCACCCCTGCTACAGCAGCGCTTCCATGTTGCGTCATTTTTGCCAGCTAGAAATTACAGCATTATGACAACTGAATTTCATGATAAATAAAAAACACTAAATGCATACCAACTTTGCATTATGAAAGCAGCAGACAAACGCTTCAGAATTTAGTTCATTATGTTTCAGAACACGTGCAAAGCAATGCTGATCAGGGGAGAATCAGGCTCGTCTTTTCTGATACTCCTGGTGAATCCAGCTGTAGGGAAACAGAGCTGGCACGCAGTAACAAGCAGCCAGTTCTCTATATCCATGTATGATTTCAGCATCCTGGTGTAAGGAGTTACTCCACAACTCAGAGAAACCCTTTCCAGAAGCTTTCAACACTTGGCTTTACCCCTTTCTCCTCCCTTCAACGTCCTGTGGTTGCCCTTGTGCTCTCTCATCTAAACAATAACCAAAGCAACAAGAAATGGAGTGGTGATTTTGGATGAACTGAACTTAAAGTGATTCTTTTTTTTTTTTTAATGGTTCAAAAACATTGTTTAGAGCTTGGTTCTTTTCAATGCCCTGGTACTAAGTACTTCCTAACTCTCTACAGGTGGTAAACTGAGAAGGGATGAGATAATAAGGTTAAAGTCACCAGAACTGTTATGAAAATCTTTCCCAGCGGCAGAGCTGACAGAGCCCACAGAGAGACAGCTAAGATCGAGCAGGCTATGAGAGGTGTGGGTTGTCCCCACACAGTTCTGCAGAACATTGACACTGAACTGTACAGGTGACAAGTTAAGTGTTAGCTTTGTGAATTACTTCACTTTGGATCACATTAGCGGGAATATCTAATTGTTTTTAGGCTCAAAGCAGCACCTGGGGATAACACCACCCACTTCCTACCCAACTCTGGCCCAAAGTTTCTGAAACATCACTCTGACAATATACCAAAACAAGAATAGTAGGAAATCTTACACAAATATGCAGTGAACCTTTTCTCTTACAGCCAGCCCCAGTTCTAAAAAGCAAGTAGATAGAGAGTTTTGTCAGATAAGCTTTAGCCAATTTAAATCAAGCAGTTTTAGACATTACTATACACACCTGTCTAACTCACTACTTCAATGGAGAGGACCACCCTCAAAATTAAATCATAAAAAATGTAAGTTTGTCCATGTCTTGCTCCAGGTCACAGTTCTAACAAGCACCTTTGCACAAAACCATCCTCTCTGATGGCTTCATCCGAGTTGCTAGACTGAATTAATCATGGAAATGTAGACACTCCACTTATTCTACCACCACACTGCCAAAAGCTATAACTGTACTCATTGGGATAGAGCCCACAACTGCAAAAGATAATGTTCAATACACCTACATCTACAATAGTCTACCTGTAGATGCCCATGATCACCCAGTCTATCACATCTTCAACATTTTACTCTATTCAATTCAAGGTCTTACAGCAAAACTAGGGTGTGCAAATATACTTCAGCTCCAGGCCACAGAGCAATTCAACTGATTTGTCTGTCCTCCTTCCTGTCTCTACTGCAATTCTTTTGACATGAAGTTTCTGTAAAGCCACGAGCCATCTCCTTCCATCTGACCAGTTCCCACTGGAACTGCTAAACACTCCTTCTGCTGCCCTTTCATGGAGAAGCAATGTTTCACCAAGAAACGTGGTAGGAAAGCAACACAAATGGGTTTGCTTTCAAGCACATTCAGTTTAGTGACTGCTGCTCTGAGGTAAAGATAAAATACACAGAGTAAAATACAAAAGAGAGGAGAACAAACCTCCTCCTGCCCCCAGGTTTCTGTTTACACAAGACGGGGTGGGGGGAAAGGAGGCTAAAACCACTTGTGAACTCACAGGTTTTTTAAAAACTTTGAAAATGTATTTCTTGGCTACCTTGATTTTATGTAGGAACTTGGGGGTTGGAGGTAGTGAATTTATGCTTCAGGGGGAAAAGGGAATGTTACCCCTCCCATTTGCAGTTTTCTTCAGTTCATTAAATGAAAGAAATTGATTTGGCGAAGCTAATTTTGTAATTAAAAAGCTTATCATGGCTTTCTCTAATGAGCTAAGCAAACAGACAGTAATTCAGTGACAATATTTACACAGTGCACACTAGGGGACGTTTGTTTAGAAAATTAAATAATAGAAGAAAACGGGGGGAGGAGAGGAGGGAAAGTAAGCAAAAGAGAAGAGGTCAGGTCTAGATCCAAGTTCATCTCAGGATATTGCTCCTCTGATGACCTGTCCCTGCTCCCTTTGCATCATAGCAGCAAAAGGAAGAGAAGACTGTAAGAGACCTATGCCACCCCCCCTGTGTAAGCAGGCTTTTCACAGACTGAATTTACTATGCTGTCATCTCCAGCTGGGACCATAGCCAACTCTCTACTCAGGACTTCAGGGAACAGCTTTATATGCACACAAGGCTAAGATTACCTTTCCAGGATACATTTCCTCCACCTAGGGTGCCAGAAGCTTCCTGCACAGCATCTGAGGGCACGGTGTGGAAGGGAGGACAAATTCTTGAGAACCTGACTATGCTTGCTTCCCAAAGTTCTTCCTTTACAGCTGGAATGAGACTCAGAATGCAAAGTATTCCTTTTATTCCTTCAGAAAACACCGTAAGGATCCTGCCTCCAGCAAAGCTTTGTGTATTGCAGGGTGAAAAAGGAGACAGGAGCTCACAGGAGATTTCTACACTTTTGGTCTGTTTAGTTACAGGAAGGTACATCATTCCAGTACTAGGAGAAAGCTTTCTAGAAGAGGAAGGAGGAAGTCTCTTCTCCTCCACCTCTGCTTCCCTCATCCACCAGAGTTTACTCTCCCACCATCTTTCTCCCTGCCCTTTAATTCCACGTATGAAACCTCTGGCAGCTTAAGAGTAGGGAGAAGTGAGCTCTGGAAAAAGTAATTCTTAGAGTTTTATATGCTTACAGAGCTGTTCCCTCTGTTCTAGGGAAAAAAAAAAAAAAAGAAAAAAGAAAAAAAAGCCAAAAGAACTGTCTCAGATACTGTAGCAATAGGCAACAGCACAAGTCAAGAGAAAAAGATGAGTCCTGAAAAAGGGTGAGCAGAAGATCAGCTAGATGTGAGGCTGCACAGAGACAGGAAAATGCTGCTAAGAAAAAGGTTAATAGTGGGAGCAAACTCACAAAGCTTAAAAGACCAGAGAGAGAGAATGAGAGAGAGAATAAAAAGGGAACTTCAGTGGACAGAGAAAAAGAGCCAGTGAATCTACAGATTTGTCACATTTCAACTCAGAAATAGCTGCACTCCAATGCCTAACATTCTTTTAAACTCTTCTTTACAGCTGTAATGTAGAGTATGAAACAATTTATATTAACAAAGAGGAAAATAATTTAGGAGATTTGACTCTCAAACTTCCAGATAAGTCCTTGATAAAGGGACCATCAGAGGTTGGCATATCACTGTGTCTCACAGACGTGTGTGGGGTGATAACAGCGAGACCTCCTTCTTTCATTAAGATTTATTCCATAATAAAACAACCTTCCTCCAGTTCTGGACTGAGTCCCACAGGAGCCACTAGTACAGGCTAAAGGCTTGTGATGAATCAGCACATCCCCCAGCACCACTTGAGACACTGACACCACCAGACATCTTTAGAATAAAAGCTGAATTTCTGTCTGCTGACTCCAGATCTATACCTACCCATTTCCAAAGAGCCTCCTAAAGACTAATGACAACCTAGTTTACTAAGTTAATAGCTGATCTCAGTGGTCAAAAGGTATCTGCAACTTGCATGGAAGTCTTAAGCTGAGCCAAACCACTGCCATACTAAACATACCTGATGCTCCCCGCACAGCAAGTTCACCATTTCTGCTTCGCTCAGAGTCATCCTTTGCACATCTCACCTTCTCTCCAATATGTAAAAGCAAGGATGCTGCCCTCCTCAGAGCATTCTGAGACCACAGAGCAGGCACTGAAAACCTGCAGGAGCTGAATCCTGGCTGCAGGAGCTGGCTGTAGCCTACTCACATGCTTGGAAGCACACTCCTAACGTCAGTGGCTTGGACCAGAGGATAAACTTTTCAACATGGTGAAAATTTTGCAGTGACAGGAGGCAAAGCAAGAAATAAAAGCATAGCAGGGCTGAGCATCTTTAATAATCCCTAATCCCTAATCCTAGAAAGGAGACTCCTGTCAGTTCTCTCTTACCGCATCCTACTGGTTGTCCCTGAATGTCCTCTGACTGGAGGGCATGACTGCAATACCATCAATACCAGACATCCACACTGCCTAACAGTACTAATTTGATACAGATCAGGCATAGGCCCACAGCCACACCTCTGTTAAATCAGCCAGAGAGTATCATAGAGCATTTAAGGCCATTGTCGTACCAGCTGGGGTTGAATGTACCCAAGACAGTATATAATCAGAAGCTTGTAAACAGACAGCCCAAGATGAAGCACAAAGTCTACTGGTACACACCAAAAGCCTTTGAACAAACCTGAGAGAGCAGAATAAATTTATTGGTGCCATGTGGCCCAGCTTTTCTCTTTTTATCTGAGATGTCCTAAAGCTGGATCAACTGTGCCACTGAAACACTCTCATTATGCAGAGTCTTTCAGTGCACAGGCAAGGAGACAGAACTTAAGATAAGCCTAGAACTGCCCTGTTTGCCATGACTCACAGCCAAATGTGTCTAGGAATTGCTGATAATTAAGGTTTATGAATCTCAGTACGGCAGACTTAATCCCACAAGCTAACAAGCACCCCATGATTTAAAGAAATTTGAGGTATTCACTAATTGGTTGCCAATGAACTGAAAAATTGGTTGCCAATAAGATTTCTCAGCAGTCACCTTTTGCATTATATTTTCCAGCATATAAACTATATTCCTCTCCTTCATCCTTTGCCTCCTCTCATCCATATAACTCTTCCCTTCAGTGTTTCTGAATCCAGGAGCAACCCCTTCAGGACAGTGAAGTTAGGCAGTGTTGATTTGCTTGCAAGAAAACAGACAAGAGCCCAAGAAGCTGCCTAGGTCAGACCTCAGGGCAGAGCTGTGCCACTTCATTAGCTGCAGTGGTAACATGAAAATCCCAGTGGCTCTGCAGTAATAAATATGTAATAAATGCTACCTTTATACATAACAGGAAAACCCTGCAGGTTACACTGCTGGGGAATAACTCTACTTTGCGCTTAGGCAGACTTACTAAATGGACTATGCCAGGGCTTTCCCAGCTCTTATTCTACAACCAAATGCTCTCAGCAAAACAGCAACTACATTTCTCCCCCATCCTTTTTTTTTAAAAAAAAACCCCAACCAAACACAGGATAAATTTGCAATTGATTTGCTTATGGGAGACTGGATGTACCTGCCCATATTGCTGCGCCCTCAGCACAGGTCAGAGCTGCTCTAGCAGGCAGCACTACTGGCATCCTTAGATTATGAAGATGGGAGCAGAGGGTCTCCTTCAACTCAGGTAGTGACTATGTTTGGATTTGGAAATAACAGGACTGGACTTATATTCAGTAACATTAATCAGTATTGACAGGTCGGTCTTCTTTTGTTTTTTTGGTAGGATAGCAACAGTTGGGAACTCATCCTGGGTTTCTTTTGACCTGAAAGAAATTGTACCTGAGGCATCACTACATAGAGGGAATTATTAGATAATCACTTAAACATCTGAGGGCCCAGCTGAAGAGAAGGCACAGTAGGAGAGCTATTGAGAACAGCAGAACTGAAAAATGATCCACACATCTCCCACCTTACTGGCAACTCAGGGTGTCTTTTTTTTTTTTTTAAAAAAAAAAAAAAAAAGCTGTGGGAAGTGAGGTTGTCGTGATGAGGCGAGAATGAGGTGGCTGTGAGGTTTCTCCAAGGAGTCTTTAACTACCCTCTGGGTATATTAGCGCCTGCCTGCAACACGTGAAACGCTTGAGTATTAGCTTAGCTCTCTTCCTCCAGTTAAAAGCATTAAATTGCAGATGCCAAGTGTTTTCTTCCCCTCATTCTCTTTCAAATTCCTGAAAGCTAAAGTAATTTTGTCATGACTCACATTATAAAAAGAACAAGCGATCTGACTGCTCCCACTTATCATGCACATGTACAAAACAAATATTCTCTGTCCGCTCTACCTTGACTTGCTGGTGCCTGCAGCCCTATCATCACAGCCATCTGTTTACACATTAATGCCAAGCTCTGCTCCATGGCTGCTCCATGAAGTAATCTCTACATTTTTTTTAAATTTTCCTGGGGGTGGAAATCTCTCCTCTGTCCCCTCCATCATTTACCCCCCCACCCCATCCCCCATTATTCTTCCGCCACTCCCATTAAATTTGTCCAGGGGAATGAAAAGAAGAAGGATTTGACTATGGCATGAGTAAAAAAACCTAGGTGTTGACAGGAAATACCCATTCACAGATCACAGAGACGGGATGCAAATCCCAGGACCACAACATGAGAGGATTTGGAACTAGGCATCCCTCAAGGTTTTCTCCACAACCACTTATCTCCCAAAATAGATGGCTAATCTTATCAGTTCTTCATTAATATCATTGATCCAGGAACATGATCTGATCACTATTAGACCTTTTTCTTTAGTAAATTTGTTAGTTATGGAAACAATTTCAATCATGAAGTTTCTAAATTAAAAATGCCCTCTGAGACAACTGGTGAGGCTTTACATTAAGTTCACAAGCCAATGTCATCCCCTCAGCTAAGAGATCACTCAGTGTAATGTCAGCTTCTGGAGAAGAGAGGTTTTTCTTCTGGAAAACCATCCCACCTCAGGCCCCTTCAGCTCTCAGCTCACGGCGTTACCATTGTTGCAGTTACAAAAACATCCCAAGTACGATCTGAACTCAAAACAATTTTGTGAAGTCATATGAAAACACAGAGCTGTAATTTTCACCTGAGCTTACCTTTCAAAGGTTGCAACAAAGAATAGAATTTAGCCATGTAGAACAGGTGTCGCGTTTGGGACAAATAACAGTAATTTTCCACATTCAGTAAAACAGATTCTTTAAAGAGGTTTACAAAGTAGGAAAAAGTTCTTTAGCAGAACCCATACAGACTACATTATTTTTCCAACTACCTCTGTGACTTCTGCTTCTTTTAATAAAGCACTAAAGTGCTATTAACATAACACTTTACACGTATAAGGCACAGATGAAGGTAGAAGGCACTGGAAATCCAGGGGAGCAGATCTTTGTGACAAGTTTTCTGAGCGATGCTAGTTCATCCATGGTAAGAACGAGCCTCCAAGCACCTGAATCCTTGCTACCAACTTCAGATTCAAGGGAGTTTGGACCTATTCCCATTGTCAATATGCCAGCAGAAACCAAACAGCGCTGAAGGCACCTACACAGCTATGTATTTATCATAACCAAATTTCAAAACCCAGTCTTTCTGAAAGAGGGGTAAGTAGTTAAAAACCTGCACTGCCACCTCATAGCTCAGCTCTTTTCCTGGAATTCCCTAGGTGCAGCCAGAGGGATGCTTTCTAGTACCAACTGCAAGGTTCTGATGCTCACACAGCAACGTGCAACGGCACAGCTCTGCTCTATCAGCCGCTCTTTCCTATGACTGACACAGGCTGTGTGTGCACTCTCTGCTGAAGGCGGCATTTCTAACTCACTTGTGCTCAGCCTTTCATCAGCAGTACTATGTATAAATATGTATAATGGTTATGCTTAGGATAAATAATTCACTGAGAATAAAAATCCATGCAAGTTCGGCCCCTTTTTACTCTTCGTGGACTGAAGCAGATTTCTGTGAATGGATTTGTTATTCAGAAGCATCCAAATAGTTCATTTGAGCACATTTCCGCCTCCAGAACACTTGGGAGCTGCTCACTTCAATTATTCCCTATTCACAAGTGCACGAATGGTAGCACAGTATTGTTTCTAGTTCCTGACTAGAGAAATAAAACTTTTTTAAATGAGGGAGTGATAAGTATTAAATGCTAAATCATTGTCCGTAAATAGCTAAGATAGATGCCTGCATGATTACACACTCATCAGAAAGTCTATGAACCCTAAAAAACAGAGAAACTTTTTTACAAATGCCTACAAGAAAGGAGTAACATGACCCCAGGTACAGCAGTACTCACACGGTGCTTTAATCTCAAAAAGTATTTACATATGGCTTTTTGTGTTAAGCAGCAAATTTTAATATCCAAGAGTCAGATCTTTAAACTCTCAAGCAGTGACGCTACACTGAAGAATTCATTGCTGGTTTTCAGATTGAAAGAACAGCCACAACCAAGAAAACTCAGTTATTTCTAAGCTGGCCCAGCACCTTCACTACTGACAACCACCAGCCCTTTCCCTTTCCCATTTTACGTGCTGCACACATAGGTAATTTCATCTTCCTCCCAAAGCTGTGACACTAATAATCCACCCACGTTGTGGTGGCTTTTTGTTTTTTTTCCCCACTACCTGATTGATAACTAATCATTGCAAGAGTTCTCTTTGATTACAGTGTGAAACATAATGATAACCATGAAGGGAGACGGCCAAAAAATTGTTCGCGTCAACCTCAATAGCTAAAGGTTGGTTATGCTATTTCTGTGCCAGGAGAAGGAGAGGTGCTGCGCTATGTAATTTAGCGAGTGGATAACAGCGTTCTGCTGCCACGGGTGAGCTGCAGTGTCACGATGTTTGCACGCTGACATTTGGGTGCCTGATTGATGGAGAGCTTTTGCAAGACAGAGTTTGATAGGGTGTGGCTGGCGCTGTGACTTTGCCACAGGGGACTTAACTCTTTTTTTTTAAGACAAGAAGCTGCTCGAGCTCACAGAAGTCAGAAATGAGATAGATATAATAAGTGCCACTCTAGCCATCTATAGTAACAGAATCTGTTCCTTCCGAGTCCTCTGTTCATTTTTATTTTGAACAGGCAGTAATAAATACAAAAAAAACCCAAGGCTGTAACTAATGTCAGAAGAAATCAGCCAAAATCAAGACAATGAAAGGCAACAAACGTCCTACATCCCTGCAAGCCTAGCTACCCTACCCCGCCTTGCTCTTCAAATTCCCCCTTTTGTTTGCCAATACAGTGCTCGCCCCCTCCTTCTTATCATCAATATACACTACTTTTTAAAAATATTTTTTACAGTTAAGAGCTGACTGTAAGCTGCAGGGCTGATGGGGACTTTGATTCAATGCTAACTTCAAAGGGAACATACCAGGTGCTTGCACACGAGTGACATGTCATCGCTTCTCTTCCTGCACTCGGCGTGCCCTGATGAATAATCAAGGCAGCTCTTACAGAGACGCAAGAGATGCCGATCACAGTTTGTCTCTGAGTCAGTTGACATTTTTATTTTATATATAAAGCAAATGAGGGTGGAAGACACAGACAGAGAGCAAGAGATGAGGCCGTGTGGCAACCCTCTCGGATCTCATTTAGTCTGTGTTGCGGAGAGGTTAGTCTTTATAATCCTGGATGCTAATAAGGGGAACATATCCCTCCTATGAGAAATCAATAAATCTTTAGACAGCTTAGAGGAAAGACAAAAGAAAATGTACAGCCTTTAGTAGGGACGTTTTTGTCTCTCTATGCCTCATGGGATTAGGGGGATGGAGGTGAAGGACTTGCAGTGTTGCTGACGGGCCCGACGTGGAGGGCTCCATAGGTTAGGAGTCATTCCAGTATCTAGTAGAAGTAACCTGGCCATTGCATTGGAAACAACAGTGAGAATGAAGAGCAAGCTTCCTTCTTAGCAATTTTGCCACAGTGTTTGCAAACCTCTGTTATCCTTTTGATGGTCCCACAGCACTATCCCACTGCACTTGGGAGGCAACATGCAGCATCCACAGATACTCCAATCCCACAGGAGACCATAGCTATCTTCCCTTTTATTAATTCAGAATTTTGCCAGGACTCAAATTGGTGGAAGACAGCTTGGATGTTCCCAAAAGAGGGTCCATTCCATGACAGTTAGACTGTTTTCTGTATGCATTTCCAGCTGGTTTGAATAGAAACTTCATAACTTGAAGCTGAAGTAAAACATAAACTACTACAAAAGCCAAGCCCGTATTGAACAGCAAGACTGATGGAAAATGGGTTCATTTTCTTGACTTACATTTTAAAAAATTATTAGAGAAACAAACGATTTTTCTTAAGTATCTAAACCACTTTGAATAGCTCTGAGGAATATTAAAAGGACTTTACAACATGGCTAGGTTTCTTGTAGAAGCAAAACAAAAGCAAAATTGGATTCTCATGCCTTTCCATAACTTCTTGAAGATCCTCATGTATCAAAGATCATTTTGATGAATAGATTTGGTTTTGAGGAAGGCAATGGGGGGGGAGGTGTGTGCTAAACAGCAGGTTGACAGGGTGGCCAGTTAGAGACTGCCAGGCCTATGCCATGCGCACATCAGGCACAATCAGGACCATGGTCCGATCACTGGGGGCTTGGAGTCAGCCTGGATAGTTATGGGAGGGGGCACTGTGACTGTCTGCATCAATTCTCCCCTTCTAGGATATCTGGTGCCATATGCATTTAAGGACAGACTAATTTTTGCAGCACAGTCAAGAGGATGAAATCAAATAGCCAAGATACTTTCCACTAGGCTGTCTTCTCCCATGTAAACTTCATATGGTTATCACTGCCATCTCCTATGGCTCTGCTCTACTTAATAGATATGGAACTTCAAACAGAATAAAACCAAACAAGGCTTGATGGGGACAGAAATCTTTGTTTAGGATAATGAACTGACAAAAAAAAGAAAAAGAAAAAAGTTACAGTGATATAGAGCTGTTCATTGAACAGGCCTGCAGGGAGACACTTCTTGCAAGTTTAAAGGAAAATCTTGCTACTATAAATCAAAGCTGTTGAGTTGAGATTAAAACTATACATTTTAAGTGTCAGACTAGCATATGTACAAGGTTCTTGCTATTCAGCCCGCATCTACTGACACATGAGGTAGTGAAGGTAAATCTAATGGTTTAAGAACTTTGATGTCTCCCTTTCCAATTTCTAAAATTTCAACTCTAGTAGATACAGCAGGTCTGTCTACTCATCAGCACAGCAATACCTGAACAGAAAAGGTCCAGGTGAGACTAAACCTGGCAGGGGCAGTAGCAGTGCCCTACGTGTGTGCCCTCAGCATGTGCTTTGGAAGAGGTCAAACTCCACATCCTCCCAAACCTCAGGGAGACAGGCTTGAGAGGGATGGTGGCCCTTTCCATAGATCCCTACCGTCCCACCAGGGATCACTGCTGTTGTTGTCACTCCCAGTGAAGTGAGTGGAAAGAAGTGGAGGCCACCCGCTTGGCAACTTGGTGAAGATACAAACTAAACTCCTTTCCACATTTCAGCTTTTCACCCCAGAGCTTCAGAAGTGCTTGAAAAGCCTTACAAGAAAGAAATCTGAAATTTCACAGGTCAGAAAACTGAAGTACAACATATCAACAGCAGAGCTGGAAAAAGAACATGGAAAAATCAACCATAACCTTTTGTCCATTCCCTGACATATTTGCTGTATTTTCACCTACCTCCAGGTCTATTTACTATCTATACCTGAGTCACTTTCCGTACTGACTCCTACTGAAGCCAAAGCCTAACTTCTTACCACAATGTTTCAATAAACAGCTAGGTATGTTCTGATAGACACCACCATCCACATCTAGGGAGAGCAAGGGTTGTGGGAGATACTGCAGAATGGCCTGAGTTTTGCCTGATGCTGTTTGAGGGATGTTCTGTTAGAATAAATATCTTTATTCTGTTAGAGAAAAGGACTGTTTCTTACTAATCAACCTGTGCCAGACCCAAGTTTCATCAACACAATAGCTACCTGCAGGCTGACTTGCAATTTAGCACAAGATTACCTATTGCCAGCAAATCCTCAATCTTCACAGTCCAGGCAGTCAGTGCTGAGAAATGTTAAAAATATCACTTACTGCATATAGCAGAGGAGGAAGAGAACTGGGGGAAGGAAGTGGGAGAAGAAAAGAGCAATATATTGAAGAGGGGGGAAAAAAATAAAAATTAAAAAATGGAAGAAATATAGAAGCAGAAAAGATGAGGAACAGCAAGAAGCTGGAACAGGAGCTAGGAAATGGGAAAAGAGCAGCTGCAGAGAAGGATAGACTTTTTAAAAAGTTGAAAAGTATATGACATGCTTTTTTCCTCCAAAAGCAAATCTTTCATGCAACATGGCTGCAGCAAAATCTACTTACCAACCTTCTCTCCCTTACTAAAACTAGCTCAATATATCTCAGCAGAACTGCCAAAACTGAATTTTGAAAGGCAAAATGAAGTAGCTTCAGAATGCTGAGTCAGCACAAGAGCCTGAGCACACCACCCGTGTCCTTTCCTATCCCACGGAAGGCACTGGAGTGACTACAGCAGCAGTGATCCCTGGTGGGACTGTAGGGGTCTATGGAAAGGGCCACCATCCCTCTCAAGCCTGCCTCCTGTTTAAGAGCTGCAGCTAAAGCCAGGCTGCTCAGCTGCCACAAAACATTCAGTGGTAGAAATCTGCAGTGCAGGTAGCACATGGTACCTCAGCACCTAATTCCTCTCCTTTCCAGTATAGGTTAAGGCAACAATGGGGGTAATCTGTGTTACCACTCTCAGTGGGCAGCCACTTGCAAGCACCTGCCTCCTTGAACTGTTCCAGCCGCTGCACCCATAGTTTCAAGAAATCATCATACAGTGCATAACACAGGGGTTGCAAACTACTTCTTTGTCTTCTCTCTGCCTCTTTTTGCCTTGTGGCTTCACTGCCCTAATGACAAAGTTCTTTCCATTTGGTTTGGGTTTTGTCCCAGCTTTCCCTTTCTGCTTGGCCTTACTAGTGTCCATCTGCAATTCCAACTCTCTGTTACTGGATCATCTAAAAATACTCTTATTTATTACAATTCTACTAAAATGACACCTTCTGCAGTCTCCATATTCTGAAAGGGAAATTGTTTTCCCCTAAAAATGAATCAGAATTCCTTTTTCAGGAATGAGAGCTCACCTCTTCCTTTCCCCCTGGTTATCCACTCTCTTTTATGGAGTATCTCTACTTCCCTGCAAGTAAGCTTCCTATAGGTTCTCCTTATTCTACACCAAACACTGACCTTAAACTGAACACACACCCTACTCTCTTAACCTACTTTCTTATTTTCCACATTTTAGACTCCTTATTAGATTCACATGCTGAGGAAGGAGGCAGTGTTGGGGACAAGTCACAGAGCCACGCAAACATATTTCAGATGTGCTTCAAAGGTGTATGACAAGCACCTACCCCACCCTCCTGCATACAGCCACTGCTTTACCACCAGTATAACTCCACACATTTCTAATGTGTCTCATTTTGTACAATCTAGGTATTGGCATTGCACTGCATGACAGTAAGTATTAATAGAAGCACTTAAACCTTTGTAGAAGGGTTACCATGGGACATGGAGACTGGGATCCAAACCATGCCCACTGCGACACTACAGTGAGTAAATTTAGCCCTGTCTGTACTACAAAGGATATCATGTTTCAGTGTTCAGTTCACCATCAAGATATGAGATCACAATTAAACCACAATTGCAGCCTGTCACCATCAAAAGCATGGCTGCTAGCAACTCATAAACCATAATTTTAGCATCACTTTACTGAATCAGCTAAAAGGTATATACATTCATTCTGTGGGTTCACTCCTTTGGAGTTAGAACGACCCCTTACAAATTCAGATATTTAGGACAAACCTGTCTTAACAATCACTATAAACAGCTGTGAAATAAGGTATGTCCTTTTCCTTCCTTCTCTGAGAAATCACACGATGACCCCTAGTGAGATAAATGCTCTGAAACCATGATCATTCAAGTCTGCAGCAGCAGTGATGATAAAATAGGAAGGCTAAAAGCAAAACATGACTACCTAAATCTGCAGATGGGATCAGTACTGCCTCCTGAAGGTTTATGCATTCTGATATTTGCAAGGTGTGTCCTGATGAGAGGTATTTAAACTTTTGGTTCATTGCAGAAGTCATGGCTGTTGGTTGGTTGGTTATGGATTTCTTACCATTACATATAAGCTGGACATTTGGAAAGTCATGATCCCATCTAGGTCTTCAAAACATCTGCATATGCTGTGGGAGCTGAAGCAGAGTCTTCATTAACTGTTGGTAGTAATTCAAACCCTCTGACACACAGCTGAGCACAACAGTCTCTGTCAAATTAGGATATTGGTAACATGCATAATACCAGAAAGATATTTCAAACCTCTCTCCAAACTTCATCAGGGCCCCTCTCTGTTCTGTGAAATGAGATCATGCTGTAATGAAGTAGATTGAGACGCAGGGGGAATTGGCCAGCCCCTTTTCAGTGTCTGTGGGGACAGGACAAGGGGCAATGGCTGCAAGTTGGAGCACAGGAAGTTCTGCACCAACCTGGGGCAGAACTTTTCCCCAGTGAGGGTGAGGGAGCCCTGGGACAGGCTGCCCAGGGGGTGTGGAGTCTCCTTCTCTGGAGAGATTCCAGCCCCGTCTGGACGCCGCCCTGTGCAATATGAGCTGGGGAGCTGCTTTGGCAGGGGGGTTGGACCCCAGGAGCTCTCCAGGGCCCTTCCAACCCCTACGATTCTGGGATTCTGTGAGAACATTTAAGGTACCTCCTACTGTCATGCAAGATGCAATAACAATCCTTTTTTTTTTTAAGATCTGAGCATTTCTAATCTCAAGACTCTCTGCATCAGAATAATAAGACAGACAATAAAATTGTACATAGTTAAGGAACCCCAGATTTAGATTATTGGTGTTTTCTGGTTTGTTTTTTTGGTGGTTTTTTT
>VZTU01023538.1:43889-72729 GCA_013400835.1 Zapornia atra
ATGAGCTGGGGAGCTGCTTTGGCAGGGGGGTTGGACCCCAGGAGCTCTCCAGGGCCCTTCCAACCCCTATGATTCTGTGATTTTTATTAGCAAAACTGTAGTGCTGTCCAGTCTGTATATAACACTTTTGTCAAGCAGTAGTTGTGGCAGTATTTGGCTCCAAAGCGCTGCATGAGGGGCTCAGGCAATCTCTGACAAAAGGACAAATCTGCCGTGGTTGCCAGCCTTGACCAGGAGCATGGCTGAGAACCTAATGTACTTCTTTCAATGCCAGCATTATTCCAGAGCTGCCCTTCAACAGAGGAAGACTCCTACAGCAATCAAGAGCCTCAGCACAGGGTTTTAGCCTTTCAAAAGTTTATAAAAATCCCAGAGACCTAAAAGCAATCATATGTGAGGAACAGTAACAGTACTGGGCCCTGCCTACCCAAAGAGGACCACTCTTTGTTGTGGGCATTCAAGGATACAAAGGAGCAAATCCAGATTTCCTCAGCCACCACACTGCAGCAGAGACTGCTGAATCAGTTACTGGCATATAATGAGCAATTAAGTAGCAAAAAATTGTCTGGAAAATGGATTCCCCCTACGTAGGTATGTACATACATGCAGGTGCATTTGTGTGTGTGCACGTATGAAAGAAGAAGAAGAAAAAAAAGGTTGGTATTCAGCAGGGCATGGAATATCTGATGCTTACTATGTGGTCTTGACATGAAATGACTGTACAGAGCAGAAGAGAAATCCCATTTCAAATAATGATCAAAGCCATCATAAGGGAATGAGTAGCTTCTACTTCTTAAAGCAAACAGCCAGCTAATATTTATTCCACAGTATAGACAAAACTCTGCCTTCTGTCAAGGGGAAAGGAATAAATTGTTTTCCCATAATGGTGTTTTCTTTTCAATCAATTTCCCTTCAAGCCTGATTTAAGAGGAGGCCATGTCAGAACCTCAGGCGAATGGAAGAAACCAAAGACACTCCCCCATGAAAGGGGAAAATGATGATGCAGGCAAACTCACAGAGTTCAATCTAAACAGCGTTACATGCAGGTACAGTCACACGCTCCTCTCCCTCCTCCTCTTAAAAGGTTTGCAGCCACAATGAGGAGGGAAAGAGTTCAGAGCACAGGGAATAATGGCAATGGATATACTTTGGAGTACATGTTGCATTAGTAAGGGATAGAAGTGCAAAATACTAGAGAAACAGCAGTTATGCATCATTTTGCTACTCACACTTACGTGCTGTATGGGCTACAGATAATTTTCTTTAGTGAGACCTCTGTAGATACCTTATTATTAATATGCACAAACAAGAAAGAACAGTTACATATGGTAAAACCTCTGGCTTCTGAGGAAAGCTGTAAGGGGAGAAGGAAGAATGAGGCTGCTCCCATGGCACTACAGGCATTTTGCTACTTACAGAGCTAGGCCATCAGGGAACACCTTAGATTCAAAAATACTTCTGCCTTGTTAAAAACTGTGTATGTTTTCTGGGGTTGCAGACAGCCCCTTGAGTTGGAAAAAATCACAGTAGTTTCTATTTCAGAATGAAATTGATGTTATAGAAGCTCTGCCATCTATTTCTTTTAAATGCAAATCGCAGAAAGACTGCTTCCAGGAGGACAGGAATTTAAAAGGAAAATACTTTGGATTTTTAAATCTTGGAAAGATTTTGACAATTTGACCCACATACAGCATGAACACTCAGAACATTTCCAGTAGTATCTGAACCAAAACATATAGTTCCCAAGAAATCAATTACAGTTTTAACAGACGAGAACTGAAAGACAGAGGAACCCTTGTTTTTCCCTCTCAGAGTTCCTCACAAGATGCAACTCCCAGTTAAATAAATCAGCTCTTCAAAAGGGATAGGATTCTTACTGTAACAGGTGAAGGAGGGGGTGCACAACTCTACCCCATTTTCTTCCTGAAAGAGACTTCACGTGGACAGTTGCTGTCTCAAGACGGGAGCATTTTGCATGTGTGAGCACAATGATTTCCCCATGGCAGTACAGTAAGTAAACAGCTAGCAAATGATTTCGGTGTTCAATGGACTTTGCAAGCAAGATTCTTAACAACAGCAGTGTTAGTTAAACAAAAGCTAATGAACACTCACTACAATGACATTCCCATTTCCTGGCCCTAATTCTCTCATTACTTATCCACAGTCATAACATGCACGCACCAGCATTAGTATTACTGAGAAGAAAAGCCAGAAGTACAAAGGATGCCACGTCCACTGATGACAGCCCCAGAATCATAGCTGTTGATTAAGTTGAGGAAGGGGGCTGCTGCGGAGGGCTGAGTTAACATCCAGCACAGCCAGGCTAGGACTAGCAAGGAGAACTTGCTCGTGGTGCCAAGTACTTACCCATGCCCACGTGTATCTATGCATGCACCTGCACTAGGGGAGTCGTACAGGAATCTTTTCATGATTAAGAATTTCTCCACAGATGTAGGCCAAGATTTTCAAAAATAGATGTCCAAAGTTATGCATTCCAAAATCCATATTTAAGCATCTACAGAAGTGGCCTCATTCTCAGAAGTGCTGAAATTGCCAAGAGCTGTAAAATGCTCAAAACTGGAAAATCAGGCCACATCTTTGGGTGCTTGAAAACAGATTCAAGAACCTAAGTTTAGGCATCTATATTCTTGACTGTAAAATATAATTGCCCATGCAAGTCCTGCTATAATCCATCACAAATATATGACATTCTCCAAAGTGTACTGTACTAATTGGCCCAAATTTTTAGTTGCAGCTGAAAAGTGCACTGCCCAGCTCACAGCAGGATCACAAATGTCCCACTGCTCTTCTTCAGCAATTTGCTGGTGGTATTTACAGCAGCAAATTAAAGCGACTGCCAAAAGCACCCAGTGAACTACCGTGGCAGCTGACCTGCCCCATATTCCCTTTATCTCCCCTCAGCCTCCAGCAGAAGAAATGATGGAGTTGATGCAAGATTGCACTAGTAAAATTAAAGAAAGAGCTCCCTCTCTATCAGAGCAATCCTCTCACAGCCACCTATTTCCATGTTTAAATCTATGTGACACAAGGGAAATAGGCCCCATGCTTTATCAATGCCAATCACATTTATTAAACATGTGAATAGGGTATATCTGTTTACTTAAATGTTGCCAAGTAGAATTCAGTAACATCTTTGGAAACCGATGTCAGATCCTTCAGCTTGGCAAAATTAAAGGGAAATATATACACACAACTGTTTGGTATGCTGGTGCCTCAGTAGGGAAATGGCTTCCCCCAGTGCTAGATGTGGTACAAGCAGAATAAAAAGACAATATTTAAAGGGAAATACACACTAAGGAAAGTTTGATCACAGATATATCAAACATTTAGAAGACCTTCTTTTAGTGCATTCATATGACTATTCCTCTTCCTCTGAATACAAAATCATGAGGTTCTCTCTGTAACAATGTTCTCAGTATGAATCAGGATCTCCAGCTACATTCCAGTGTAGCTTTGGCACTTAGCAGCAAAGACAACATCTTAGAATCACAGAATGGTTTGGATTTGAAGGGACCTGAAAGATCATCCAGTTCCAACCCCCCTGCCATGTGCAGGGACACCCTCCACTAGACCAGGCTGCCCGAAGCCCCATCCAACCTGGTCTTGAACACTGCCAGGGAGGGGGCAGCCACAGCTTCTCTGGGCAACCTGCTCCCTACCGGGGAGCCATAGTCACCCCCTCTGCCCATCAACCCCATCTGGCAAGTCCACATTCTTCTGTGAGCCACCCACATAAGTCCCTCATGTTTTAATAGGGCTGTCTCTGCTCTAGCACACATCTATGTGCATCTTGAACCAAAGCATGGAGGGAGTTACTTATTCATTGCTCCAACTTCTTCCTAGAAGCTGAAGAGCTTGAAGAGTTCAAGAACAGGACTGGTCATATGGCTTCCAGACTTCCCCATGTACTCACCAACCTGGCCACACACCAAGGCAATTACAAATGCACATTTGTCAGCAAAAGACCCTGCAAACTTACCCTTAGCCTATGTAAGCCAAAAATACTGTCACACAAAGGTGGCATCACTGAGCTATTTTATAGCAAAAAATATTTTTTATCTGCTGCATCACCCAATGATGCACGAACTAGAAATAAATTCCCAAGATATAATAAATGGGAAGGTAAGTGGGCTCTAAACTACTTTTTCTCCAGAAACTTCCCCTTTCACCCATGTTGTTACACTTCTCTCTTTCCCAGTGATGTGTTCAGGAAAAAATCATATGGAAGGACCCTGCCACGAAGTACCTGAATGAGCCGAAAATGGTGGTGTGGACACAAAAAAGAGAGGGAAAGGCTTGGCATTCATGTCAAATGGTTGTTAAAGAGGTAACAACTAAGGGGTAAAAAAAAAGGTATGATGATACTGGAGCCTAAGGAGCTGGACAGGAATCATAGGAAGCACTTTGACACAAAGGGAAGCAAGAAACGCACTTTGCAGCACCTTAGAATCATAGAATCACAGGGGTTGGGAGGGACCTCAAGAGCTCCTGGGGTCCAACCCCCCTGCCAAAGCAGCTCCCCAGCTCATATTGCACAGGGCGGCGTCCAGACGGGGCTGGAATCTCTCCAGAGAAGGAGACTCCACACCCCCTGGGCAGCCTGTCCCAGGGCTCCCTCACCCTCACTGGGGAAAAGTTCTGCCCCAGGTTGGTGCAGAACTTCCTGTGCTCCAACTTGCAGCCATTGCCCCTTGTCCTGTCCCCACAGACACTGAAAAGGGGCTGGCCATTTCCCCCTGCATCCCATGCCTAAGATATTTACAGACATTAATAAGGTCCCCCCAACAAATGGGATAACAAACGACATGATTTGAACACGAAACGCAAGACGACAAACAGCCCAGAAAGAAATGTGAAGAGAGCAGGATGGGGAAAACTGCAGAGAATTCTGTAGGTTGCTACCTCAGCAGCCACTTGAGCAAACTACACTCAAGGAAATCCAAAGGAAGAAAGTCATGACGGTCAGTGCATGACATTAACAGAAGTATGAACAAAGCTTCCAGATAGATCAGGTTTAGTCAGAAAAGCTAGATCTGTTGGCTGTGCCAGACCAAGAATTGGATGAGTGACAAGTGCCCAGTCACCTTCTCTTTCCTCTGAGCTGGAGCTGAAACCTAGCTGTGGGCCAAAGGAAGGGAAGCATATCTAGCTACAGACTCTACTGAACAGCTCCTATCCATCACTGACGGAGGACTTGCTCTCCGTGGTGCATGATGTAGGAGGAGAAAGCTGCCTCTGAATCTTGGCAGCTCTGCATGGCACAAGTTCCCAGGATGCTGTCATTCACATAGCAATGTCAGCCCCAGGTATTTCAGAGCAAGTATTTGTATTCAAATCCTGGGCTCAATTTTGCTACCACAGGAAAACATTAGAGACAAACAGTCAGATTCCTCTGCCATATACATTTCCATCTTTATATTTTAACAAAACCTAATATTTTCCTTGCTAAGGAATGCATCTGCTGGTCCCCAAGGACTAGACTGTGAACTTTAAACGTTTAGTTTATGAAGCTCATTTTCTCCTTTCATTAGCTCTTATTGTTCTCTCTGGGCTGCTGCAGGTATCTCTGTTGTTAAGAGACAGCAGCTTGCAGCAGAGTCGTCGTGCTCTTCCCCACAGCAACGTGGTCCTGACAAAAACTCTGCCTTTCCTATTGCACCCTCAAAGTGCCAATGCCCTCTTCACAGAGATAGACAGCTACAATAAGAAGAGATACATATGATGAGCTCCACTATTTAGTAATTATATCATTATTAAAAATAAAACGCACAGGCAACTGTTAGCAGATCAAAGTTAGTGAATATTAAAACAAGAGGTTTGAAATTTTGGTTAAGACTTGTATGGGTTATGGTTTGTTAATATCCAGCATTAAATTCTGCTTCATGAACTGTGCCACTGTGAACGTGCAGTTCCTGAGAAACGCAGAGGAGAAGAGAAGCAAGAACAGACACTGAGCTGTTAGCAGTACTACTGAGAACATGCTTTGGAGTTACTGGTAACAGATGCTTCAGTACAAGAATACTCTTGGTAGGTAGTTACTGAATATCTGCCCTAATTACATATTTCTTTATTTTAAAAAATGGGTTTTTTTAATATTCTAAAATACTGATTATTTTTATTTCTTACTAGGTTTTCTAACCAACTTTTCTTTGAGAAATTGCTCATTATTTAAATAAAGTGTTCCATATAATATTTCTAACACACTTAAGATTCCCCAACACAACCCAGCAGTGAGTTCCAGAGGCTCATTATGTACAGAAAAACAGAGGATTTCCTTCAATTCCAAATATACAGCTTCTTTGGGAATCCCCTGGAAATATGCAGTGTGTTGATATACTAAAACCTTACACCAGACTACATACTGCATCCTTGCCTTCATTAAAGGTATGTAACATCCTAAAGGCATTACTTACAAGAAAATAAGAGTAATTCCACTGGCTCTCAGGAGAAGCCTATAGCATACTATAGAATAAAGCCAGTGTGGTGATTTCAGGATTCAACTATAGTGAGCTGTGCTCAATAACAGAGTGTGTTTCATTTCAGATTAACATCACATAGGTTATTGAAAGCACACTGTGCTCTATTAGCTTACTTTTTTTGGAGGGAGGAGAAGGGGTATTATGGAAAACCTCCTTCCTTAACTTAATTCCATCTTGAAGGGCTACAGGTAAAAATTGGAGATGGGTTTTAATTGTTGGTTTCTCAGCTTTTTAATTATATACCACACTCCATAAAACATGTGCTGCAGTAAAGAACCAGAGGAACTGCCAGATTGAGGCAGAGTGAAAATGTCTTAATCCTTCTGACCTTTACCACAATTTTCTTTCTCCAACAGAATACACAGCTGACCTTTTCTACCTACTGACAGCACAGCTTATGGCAGATTTCCATTATCCAAAGCTCTCTGCAGATTCGTTGCAGCTACTACTGGGTAACCCAGCTCAGTTCTGCAAGGATATTATAATGCAGAGCTCACTGAAACCCTAACTGTTGCTGATATCTGTTCCAGAAAGTAGCAATAGCCATACTTGCATACCTGCCAGCTTTCCAGATGTGCACAGAGGCAAAATACCTGCAAGGCAGCCAAACATTACAGATGTACCTAGCAGAAACAGGGCTGAAGGGTTGCCAGATGCACCAAACGTGTTCATCTATGTCACAAACTCCACTGGGTTGAGGGGTGTCTCGGTCATTAGGCTGCCTGCCCAGCACACCAGAGATCTGGGGTGTCTGACTTAGCACATGACATTGGGAAAGTTACTAGATGCCTATGGCTCTGCTCTACGTGTGAAATAGGGGTGGATTGCATCTCCTTCCTTCAGTGTTACGAAACCCTTGCAGACAGTGAATCATTTCCAGCTACTCTGGTAACAGGGTCCAGATGGAGAAATTTGCAGAGTATTTTAGGTGAAGGTTATCATTTAATTATGGAAAGACAATAATATATTGTGGGGTATGGTATATAGGTTTTATTGGTACGAGTTGGATGTGGGTATTATTCATGACAAAAAAAGCCCGGAGTGATTCATGAAGGTCATATCAACTGACTAGCAGCAAAATCTTTATACTCAACTGCACCATCCTGGTCTCTGTAAATTTCACACTTTTATTAAGAAAACCAAATGTTTGTGATACTTTTATATTTTTTCACATCTTTTTAATTGAAACTATTTTTATATTGCTCCAGCTGTAAAGCCAGACTCTCTTAGTAACCATGTGTCCAACTACAAAGCTTGCTGAGGGAGAGAAAACAAAAACTAAAGTAATATTTTTATTCCCAAAATAACCTGAATTCTTATGCTTCTTTTGCCCCCCCTCCCTTTTTTTTTTTATTAGCTCCAATACAGAGAGTTAAAGAAAAGAGTCTTTTGAAAGGTTATCATATATCTTTATAGAGAGCACCACAAATGGAGTTTTGACACTTCAGATCCACACAACAATCTATGCCTCAATGGTCAGCAAAGACAAAGCCACTGGGGTTTGCAAAGGAGTCAAAGGTGAGATATATGCTGCAATAAAAGAGATGTTTTTATCTACAAATCAAGGCAGCAGTTGTGGTGAGGGTGTGGGAGCAATATTTGCCTTTCTCACCCAGACTTGGAATTTAAAACCCCAGGGGCTTCCATCCTGCATCCCACTGTGAGTTCACTGGGAAACGAGCACTAAGAGAAATAGGAAGACTCAGACAAGGAGATGAAAAAGAGAAAGGGTGGGAAACAAGGATGTGCAGAATCACCAGACTGCAAGTGGGAACCAAGCCTCCTTCCATGCATGACCAATCCAATGATGATACTGTTTTGAAAACAGAAGTGAAAGGGATTTGAAGAGGCCTGTGATGCACCCTACCAGTACAGAATTTCTTGAGGAACAAATTCCAGAGACAGCTAGAGCAGTCCTGAATGCAGGCTCAAAAATGATCCCAAACACCACAAAACATTTAGTCTGATATAAGTGATCTCACATAAGCACAGTGGAAGAATTTCACTGGTCTGACTAAAATCCTCTTTGGGTGAACATAGTCTTGGCTAAATAAAATTCCCCTGTAGACAATATTCTTTCTTCTGCTGTATTTTGCCACTAACCAGCCATAATGTTTTGTGCCATGATGACAGAGAAAATACAGTTCATAAAGCTTTCTAAGAGGTTTCCACAAAGAAAAAACACACTCCCAGAAACAGCATTGCAGGAAAGTGTTATTTCATATTTTAAGGCAACCAGAACCAGTGGATAGTTCATGTACATTTATTTTAGAATTCTATTGACACTACCTTATTCTATACCAAAAGGAATTTACAATAGAGTTATCTTTAAAGATTATCCCATGCTTCAGAAGGAATGACCCAGATTGTGGATGAACAGCGACTGATGATCAAAATACAGGAATAGGACAAAAACACTGTATAAAATATACTACATAAACTGTAAATAAATATACAGTTCTATGCTGCACATAGAAAAAGTATATTTGAAGAAAATTTATGCAGGTAGAATTCAGAAAGGAGTAAATTTTTTAAGTCTTAGTCAAAAGCCCGATTTCCTCATGGAATTCTAACCTGGTTTGTTTTATTTTGCAACACAAAAGCTTGGGAAAGTGTCTAAAGGACTAATTATTCACTCTAACTTAGCTAGTGGGTTTGGCTTCTTTGTTTTTCTTCAGACTGCCTACCAAATACTGCAAAACTCCAATAGACAGTGTTAAGTAGGAATAGACACAAAGAAAATCTGTGAATGTTTTAGACTGATTTAGGAAGACAGTTTTAAATTTGAATATGAAAATCCTGGAGAAATACTGACTAAGAGAAATAAAAATCCAGAAGCACATGATGCACAGGAAAGACAGAAGAACCTACTCAGACAGATCAAAATCAAATTAAAAGCAGAAAAATTTGGAATGAAGAGCATGGAAGTCTTCCAGAAAGTGAGAAGATGCTATGGAATTGTTATTTATTCTTTATAATGTTTGTCACAGAACCTCAAAACTGGATGACAAAGCAACACTATCATTGCTTAGGGGATAAGAATCTCATCACTAAGGACACTTAAAAAAATACAGAAGAATAGAAAAGCAATGGAAAGCAAACCTGTAGGGGCCCCACTGATGTCTGGAGTAGCATAAAATAAGTTTTCCATTTCTGAACAATGTGTTTGTAACGAAAGACTTATGTGTGCAGGGAAAAGGATACTGCCTGAGAGGGGCTTATCTCTAAAGAAGGCATGATTGTAGAGGTACGATATTCCAGTAGTAAAACATCAACAGGAGGGTAGGACAAATCTTACAGGCATGTTGAAACATTGCCACTGAATGCAGAGACAAGGTGACTTTGCTAAGCAAAGGCCACAGCTTCAGATGGGTATCTTTTGGTTTTTTCACAGTCATCTGAATATACTACCAAAATTTGATGCCTCACTAAATCTTCAAGAAATTGTTGCTGTGGGAACCTTTGCCCATTTTCCCACTTTCCATATCTCAACTCCTCCATCTCCAGCAACCCAATGGTGAGATGCTCCCTCAGCCTCTCTCTCCAAGACTTCATCTTAATCCAGCTCAGGCTTTGTAACAATCAATCCCACCACCTGCTGCCAGACACACTGAGAGCTTTGGGCTCACTTTGCACCATGGAGAGGTGGTCCTTTTAAACATCGACCATTGACAGTAACTCTCCTTGCCCATTAATCCTTCCACAGCAGACAAACAAATAACTCATGCTAACACCCCCAACTCCAGGTGAGAGATGGCCAGTTTGAGTCTGCTATTCTTTTTCTTAATCTGCTACTGATAACCCTCAGTGTGACTCAACTGCTAGTCCCTGAGAGGAAGTTTAAAAACACACAAATATGCAATTGCAAGAAGCTGGATAAATAAACAACTCCACCATTTCACCCCCACCCCCTGGATATTTATTTAACCACCAACAGAAGTTTGCAAACATCTTCCAATTCCCCAGCAGTTTAGAACTGCACCGATGTCATGATCTAAAAATTAGATCAAGAAAAAAAATCATCTTTCCTTGCATCATAGCAAACTCTACTTTTTGTAAAACTTTTAATGACTGGATCTTTCCCCATCCATGCACTCAGAATACCAGTGCTTCAGGAATCATCAAGCTGAGATTTCTGATACTGAAATCCAGGGGAATCATAGAATCAAAGAATGGTTTGGCTTGGAAGGGACCTTAACGATCATCAAGTCCCAACCCCCCTGCCACAGGCAGGGACACCTCTCACTAGACCAGGCTGCTCAAGGAAGAGAGTAACCACTGGCTGCAAGCTGTTAACTGTAGCTGTATCACTTCACCATCCTGCCTGCCAGGGAGAGGTTGGAGAACCAGCTAGTTTTTCTTTCTCCTTCATCTTTTAAAAGGATCTGTTTGCTCATGTATGAGGGGAAAGAGGCAGATGAATGCAAGTTCTTCTTTTCTGGAATGGACCTGAAAATGGGACATTTCAGCAGCACAGTATGTCACCAAATATCTTGTTGCTTGATCTACCACTATGAAGACCAATACTTCATTTGTCCTTGCCTACAGTATTTGCTTTGTAGGGTTTGCCACCTACAAGGCCTTCATTTGCCACACTGTTGGCTCTGGAAATCTGCAGTTCTCTCTGTGGGGCTAATTAAGTCAGGGATCCCTACTCAAATCTAGAATCTCTGTCAAATGTCTGAACATATAGACACCAAAGCTCTTCACTGCACTCATTCTTGCTCTGCATTTCCATCCAACAGAGACAAATGCCCTGGAAAAATTGCTACTAGAGCAAGCTAACATTAAAACCAGAGTTTGCTTTTTTCTTTTAAATGAGTTAGTTAGAAACCAGTCGACTGTTTGTTCAGCATTCTGAGCCAAAGCCAAGCACCAATCTCTCCCTTGACTTACATTAGTCTTGAGAACGCAAACAATAAGCAAGCTGGGGCTTAATGAGCCTGCATGTGAGGTCAGTCTGGTGGAACACAACAGGATGGTTGTTTTTGGAGCCATCCCAGTTTGAAATAGGAATTACAGAAGGGGATAAGAAGAGCAACTGAAAACTAAGGACCTGCATAGATTGACACCAACACAGATATACCGATACAGATAGCAACTCCCTCGTGGCTTCTTTACTCCAGCTGATTGTAAGACACTATTGCCCAAGTACTGGCACTGCCAGATAATCCAGATCAGCTTGAATCTGCCTTTGGCAAAGTAGCAGTAGAGCATCTGTGTTGGGAAGGAAAGACTGAGCCTCCTCTCCAAGAGTATATAAATATATTTGCTTTTAGAGAGATTCACTTAAAATAAAATGTGTACCACACAAAACACAAAAGGAACATACCTGAGACCAAAAGACCCCACCTCAACACCTCTCAACCCCTTCTGTAACTACTTCTAAAAAGCACATCATAAAATCTTCTGCTAAAATTGTGTAATTCTATGAAAAGCACAGACTTCCACAATTAGTCTTCTTCAATTGTCTCTAAAAAGTGGAAGATAAACATTTCTAGACATAAAAACACTTCACCAACCAGGGAGTCAACAGACTGCTTCCTGCTAGAGGAAGTACAGAGACACGGTACCATCTTCAGCCAGTCACAACTTCCCTTTCCAAACTCATTCCACCGGCCCCATTCTGGGATACATTTCACATTCTCTTTGTTACTCAACTTTGTAACAGCCTCCTTTCATCTTCCTGGACTCCACAGCCTTGAAGATCACAAAGGATGCCAACCCATTAACCCACGAGGTTCTCAGATATAAAGATGATAGGTTGATAGAAAATTCTAAAGGCAGACTGAATTAGTGTCATCCACATATCTTTGGGCCATCCAGAGGAGGAATCTTCAATTACTCCAAGTCAAGCTAATGAGCTTTTGAAAATTTTACCTTCACAACCCACTCCCAAGCTGCAAAACAATGAACAGAGAAACCTGAACATCAGACAACTGAATGGTTAAAATCCTGCTTGTGATCTGCTGCAGACAGTTTCACTGGGAATGTTTGAGCATAATAGTTCTGCGTAGGAAGAAAGGAACTGTTGATATTTTATTCATCTGCATATATTCTAGTTTGGGTTTTTTTTTTTCAAAATAAAAATTAAAAAGGTGTGTTTAATGATTATTCAGAAGTGGATTATTGTAACGATTAAAAATAATATTCACACAGATTGTGATCAGCTTCAGTGGCTCTCAGTATGTGTGTGGGTTGGAGATGAGCACCGTGGCCAGTAGGCAAGGCCTTTTTTGGTACTGATGGGGGTGTATATTAAAACTTTTAAAGTTACTCTGATTAATTCACATCAAGTCAGCTTAATTTTCCTCACTGCTTAACTACTCCAGCTGCTAAGATTCCCAAAAGGGAGCCAATCGTGCTCCTGAGCTTCATGATTAGAGTCATGCCTTTTCTTCAACTAGACTGAGACCCACCAACTCACAAGCAAGTTGCCTAGGACTTTTTCACACACTGGTTCTCAGAGAAATATCCAGGAAAGTAATTTCATAATATGAGTCCAAGTCTCATTTCTTGAACAGCTCTTTCCTTTTAGACAACACATTGGTAGAATTGAAATTCTGTCAGTTCAGTTCTCTTAGGTACCTACAGAATACTCTGGCTTTGGGCCAGGGAGTGAGAGAGGTGGAAAGATTTTGCTTCTCAATTAGTTTTATATGGGATGTTCAAGGAAAATCTTCCTTACCTACAATATCCAACACACTAATATCTGTCTGGGAAAGCTGCCCCATACTTCAAAGAACAGTCATAGCTTCTACCTAACAATGTATCTTTCTCTGACTGTGGCTTTCACTTCATTGTTCTTCTAATGCTTTTAATTCTTCTTGGGTTTCTGTCCATTCTAAACGCAGTAACGTGATGATTACATTCCTTCCCTCAGAAGGCTGAGAAGAGGTCACATCAATCACAGCAAGAGCTTTCTGAACAGAGTGAGAATGAAAATAGGTTGGATACCTCTACATTTCCCATTCTCCTACAAAGAAAGTGTACCCCTTCCTATAACAATCCTTAATACAGATATACAACATTTAATTGCGTGCTTCATGCACTCAAAAAATGCATATGCAATGTAACTGAAACTGCTCCAAATGAGAATCACATTCAAACTGCTCCAGCCAAAAGAATAATGTCAAGAACAATCTAAAAAATTCTACATAGTGTTTCAAAGGAAAGCCTTTATATTTTCACATAAAAGTGAAACCCTCCATTTCAAATTTACCTAAATTTTAAAGTCAGGAAAAATGGCAAGTACACACTTGCTCTATCACATATAGATATACATTAAAGCATATTTTAATTATATAGGGGAGAGAAAAAGTGATTGACTCTTTCCAACACTCCATTTTTTTATTTCACTCAGCAAACTATAAAAACAGCCTTTGCAATTCAGTGCTACATACAATTAAAAAAGCTACCTTTGACTTTGCTTTCTAGTTTTCTACTCATCTGTGGAATCACTGCAGCTACACCTGTTCTGCTCATCTGTACTCCTTCAACACCTGAAAAAAATCAGCCTATGAATGCATGTTGATTCCTAATCTCTTGAAGAGGCTGGCCAGTATTACTTACACCACTCAACTGATTGGAAAACACAGAGAGGTTGTGTAGGTTACTTGCAGTCATGCAGAAGGTTTAAAAGCCACCTCTCCTGGCTTCAGTCATGCTCTCCTCTATATATCCTCCCTCTGTTGATCATGCCAAAGAGTCACATATAAATGTTCATACTGCTGAGTATTTATGTAGGACCTATTCCACGAGCAGAGTTCGGTCTTAAACTCTGTTGTTACTGATCTTTTGTACCTTGGCCCCACATATATCTGGGACCTCACATGACCAGCCCAGTCAGCATAGCAATAGCCTTTGCTACTACTACAAAAAAGTTGGACATTTTTTCTCAAGACAAATTAACATGCTGAACTATCACTGTGGTTCAAGACCCATCTGGACGCCAACCTGTGCAATATGAGCTGGGGAGCTGCTTTGGCAGGGGGTTGGACCCCAGGAGCTCTCCAGGGCCCTTCCAACCCCTATGATTCTATGATTCTAGTAAACATAGGAATAGGGACTAGGCAGAAAGAGACCAACACATTTATAATCAAGGGCTTAAACAAACCTTGCTCTGCAGAGGTGAGGGGCTTCCAGACACTGAAATAATCCAGCCTCGTAGCTTTTGTCAATTTAAATACTTTTTACTGAGATTGGTACTCACAAAAACATCTCAGATTGACAACCCTGGAGATGATGTCCTGTGCTATCTATGGAACAGATACAGTCCAAAGAGCAGCAATGCTTTTAGGTCTTATTTATTTTCATTTCAGTCTTAAATGTGTCCTTCGATTTTTAATTGATGATACTGACATCTCTCCCCACTAGCATTATATTCTGAAAGACAACAAAGGCCTTTCCTTCAACCACATAGATTTCACTTCTAAACCTGATTAATTCTCCCTAAATACAGACTGTACCTTCATAAATCATTTTATTACTGCGACTGCCAAAGAATCTACAGGTTACTTAATCAGTGACGTAAATTTTAAGTACAGAAACTAATCTCTATTTATGTTTGTATTTAACACCTGCACAGTTATATTTTAATAAGGTTTTGTTTTGTGGAGAAGGAGATTTCTCACTGGAACAAAACCACAGAAATGCAATGCAAATGCAGGAAAAGGGAAAGGGAAATGGGGATATAAGAGTCATTTTAAGATACCGGTGGTCATATGCTCTTTCACCTGCATATATACCAGTAGCTACTCAGAACAATGAAGCCACTTCAAGGCAGGAGAATAGGACAATGTCGTAACAGTGAAAGAAAACTGACAACCAATAACTGCAGGAGACAAAAGAAAAGGATGATCTAGTGAGTATGCAACTAGTAATCTGCTTAAACCTGCACCTAAGGAGAGATGCTCATGTGCTACAGCAGCTCAGCTCATAAAGCAATAGCTGCTAAGCCCCAGCCATTGAGAGGAACGTGCAGGGAGATTCTGCTGTGAGCAGCAGTGAGAAATCAGATTCTAACATGAAATGTAGCATCCTAATCTCTAAGCTTGATCTAAAGCATGAGGTTTAGTACCCCTTCCAATTTCCCTGTCCCTGTTAACAAGAATATCCAAAGTTACTGCAATTATCTACATAAATGTCATCTCTCTCTGCATCTCTCTAAGCTCTTGGCCTCAATGACACCCTTTGGCAAATCATGCATTGTAAAATCTAGGTTTAGCTCGTCACCACACCACAGATTCCTTGTGTGTTACACATAAAATCTTTAAAGACGAGGTTTTTAAAAGAAATTTAAGCACATCCTTACAAATCTGTTAGATCCTGTTCTCATTATGAGGATAACTGCACCTTGCTATAACTTACTTATCTTTACAACATCTCCAAATTGCAGACTGTAAAAGCCTTTACTACATGAGTAATGAGTAGGCAGGTGTGTAAGGGACCATGTACTTAGTGATTAAATTAGGTAAACTGTCACATAATGGCCAGTCACTGGCTCCTTCAGCTTGAAAGCATTATTTTTCTAAAGACCATTCTCTTGTTCTTTGTTCCATTGAGTTTTAAATAAGTAAAACATCAAAACTGTCTCAGAAATGACATTCACTATGATTTTCTTGCTTACAGGGTCCCTCCACTTTTATTGATAGCAGCAAATCTTTCACCCTGCTGACTTGTCAAGAGAAGAAAGACACCATCATTATAAGAACATAACTATGACAGAGGATCCCTGAACTGCTCGTTGAGCTTTGCCTTGGACAAAACCTACAACAGAGCTGTCAAGGAGCCCCGCCGGGGCAAGAACACGTACACAGCCCCAACACTGAGCTCCTTTCCTTATGCTCTAGCTCTTTCCTCTCCCTTACTTATTTCTCAACTTGCTTCTCCAAAGCTTTTACCAGATCAGAACTGGAAGACTTATTCCCTACTGTACCTGCTCTGACACAGATTTTTTCCCACAAAAATTACTTCCCTCCAAGTAATTTTTCTACTTAGGAAAACCTGCATTATAAATGTTAAAAACTGCATGAATTTTGTATCAGGTGTCAGTGTGACACCTATTACTGAAACACTGACAAGGTCTGTGAAGCCCTCTTGAGCATCTGTAGGGAGAGCATAGGCTAGGAGTAAGGAAGGAAAGAGATTATGAGTCAGGGTTGCAAACTGCTCTCTCAGAATTCGCTTGGTATTTTTGACAAAGTCCCAAACCCTAATGTCAGGGAGAAAGACTCAAGACCAACATCCATTCACAACTCCACACCTTAAAACAGGGACAGAGGACGCCCTGACTTAAGATTCAAGTTCAGGTCCCTCTCACTTGGACCTTTGTGTTATCTCCTGCACTTGCTATGGCAAATTTTTGCATGGCAATTGCCAAGTCACCAAGGAAAGGGAGAATTTTTTATGTCAAAGGAACAAAGCCTGCTGCACGTTGGTCTTTATTTATTTATTAAACAAAGCATTCTGTGGCATGAGTCAGATAATACAGAGTGGGAGGATCACACTCCAGCAGGCTGTGGTAGAGCAGGTGGAGCTGTGTAGACAGCTTGGGCGTATGCAGCAGGTGTGTTCTCCCTTGAAGGACTTGGAGAAACAAGAGCTACAAAACTGCTTTTGCAAGGATATCTTGCTGCTAAACTTGTCCTTCAAAAACACTGGGATTCCTGAGCTCTTTTCCCGCAGCTATTAGTCACTGTTTTCCTTCTGCATCTTCTTTTTCATGATGGGTATAAAATCCACAGGTTTATCTCACACCCTAGCTGGTTGACATCCTTTGCAAATGGAAAATATGTCCAAATACAAAATACTGGACCCTAGACATGGAGCAGACCTTGCAGTGCAGAGAGGGTATTCCACAAAGGCAAGTAGGTATATAATCAGCTAGCTTTATTTTCCTTGGTTCCTAACTACTGACTTTATCCAGACTCTTCTGCCATTACATTCCTGGTTAAAGTAGAATCTTGTGGCAAATACAAGCAGGCTGACATGTAAACTCTAGACAAAGGTTTTTACAAGGCCTGTATCTCCCCAAATACACCAGAAAGCTTCTTAATAGGGCTGAAAGTCCCTGGGTTTATTCATCAGATTTATTCCACTTCCAGGATTATAGATAGCCTGGGTGTGTTTGCTTGTCCTCTCAATTAAATTGGCATGAATAAACAATAATGCCACTGATCTCAGAGAAGTCACATCAGTGTGAAAGAAAATGTCAGGTCCATGGTGAGAAGACCAGACCTTGCATTAATGCAGCCTCTTCAGTGGCTCAGCAAATAAATAAGTTTAAAATAAATAAATAATTCAAACAAGAGACAGTAAACTCAAATTTGAATAATGAGATCTATGGCTTTGCTGCCGTTTGGAATATTATGTATACAAACAAACAGTAGCCCCAGGTGTTCTCAAATAGGCCCAGCAAGTTCCCTAAAGGTTTGTTAGCTGACTGCTTGCCTGGGGGCCACTGGATCTATTACAGTCTCGCTGTAGCTTCCTGCTGAAGAAACCCTTCCTGAGAGTCTCAAATCCGGTAACAGGCTAGTCGGAGAGTATGCCAGGAAAACACTGCAGAGACCCCAGTGAGGCATGCATTTACTGTGCCTAGCATGAGATGCCAGACTTTTGACAGCACAGATCACATCTCATTTGTAATGTGCATTAGGAGCTTTTAATCAAGGTGGAGAGAAGCATCCTGTCTCCTTCCATGGCTGAGAGCTCGGGCTGGGCGCACATAGCTGCACAACTGCAGTGCCAAGGGACAAGGGAAGATCCTTGAGGGGAAAAGCAGTGATGAAATTGGCATGATTGCTAGTGGCTTCTTGTAGGAGACTGAGCTAGCAATTTGGAACAACAAGCTTGTTAGAGGAAAACAGGAATGGCACCAATCTGCTGTAACGAGCAAGCGGTAGAACGGTGCCTTGATGCCATGCTCCATTCTGGGTTTGAGCCACAGGCTGCAATGGTTAGGGGCTTGCTAGGTGTAAATGAGCAGAGTCTAATGATTTTTCCTCTCTTTAGTGTCCCAAGCCAGTATTAATTTAAAGTGGGAGCCACAAAAGACAAAAACCAACGCAGCCAAATCGCAGACAGACAAAAGGAGGTTTCCATCAGCTATGCCATGCAGACTCCAATTTGTTAGCGCAAAGGAGATGAGAGACTGGATGCTCTAACCAACTGTTTGGGTCGTGAGGGAAGGCAGTAACTCACATGGGATGGGGAGCTTCCAGTTTCCTCCAGAGCATGGGCATTTTTAAAAATAATCACAACACTCCAGAGTACCATCTTGCTAAGAAAACATTTTTCAGGGAGTAAATTCTGGAGGTGATGAAACATTCCTTTTACGGACGGGAACACAGAGGCACAGAGGGATTAAATGACTTGCCCAGTATTATAAAGTAAATCAAAGATAAAATACAGAGAAGAATCAGATGTCCTGATGCCCACTTCTGTACATAAATCACTAGGCCATAAATTCTTCTGCAAGATCATCGTTTCCTGCTTTCATATGCTATCTTGCTGCCAGAGGAAGATTATTCTACATGCTGCATGGAGTAACATTTATTTCAAGTCTAATTCAAAACCCATCAAGCCATGAAGTTTCTGTTCTATTCCCTTGGGAAATGATTCCAAAGCTTGACAGTGCAAGGACACATCTCCGTGACAGGAAGTTTTCCATGATACTTACCTTAAATTTTTCTGTTCTGTACTTGTAGTCATCCAAATATCTTGTCTCTTTCCATAGTATTTATGATCCTCACACACTAGCAGAGCTGTATTTCCCCCTCTCTCTCCCAGCTATCACTTAATCAAGCAATATAAAACTAACTTTCTGTACTATCTCTAAAAACAATTCCATAAACTCCAAAAACATTTTTCTTTTCTTTTTTTTCCCCCCTAAACTCTCTCTACTCTTGCAATATTAGACACTTCAGCCTTTCCTCAGCAGGCTCTTTGACCTTGACCAGTACTTCTTTTCTTCCTGCTGATGGGACAGACTGCAGTAGTACACAAGATGATGGGACCTGGAATCTAAAGTGGGAAATCCATGGTGTCACAAGACCTCCAGGGTTGAGGGATTAATGGAAAGCTCCTGGAGGAATGTTTCTATCATTCTGTTAGAACTGAAAGGAGTGCTAGATCCTCTCCCTTTAACACTGGGCTAATTTACCCAAAGGTGAGAGGGAGAATTTACAGGCTTCCTTCCTGTTCATTTTACCATTTTAGCCCACAGAAGTCAGAAGAAACATTCCAACGTTAAATAATAACAATAAAATTATTTGTTTCACTACCTGGCTAAACCAGCAAATGGCAAACACCAATACCTGAAAGCCCTGCAGTTTCCACTGCGGTCAGAATTAAGCCTCACAAAAATGGCCATCTCAGCAGAAATATACAACCATGGGCTGCCACATTAACATAAAGTACAGCAGCCAGAAATTATTGCTGCCTCTAATCTCCAAACACTCAGGAGCTGAACTGCATTCAGCGGAATGACCTGTCCTCCATGATGCATTAGTATTTCCACTCACTCTAACTCTCTCCCTCATGCGCTCACGGAGCCCGTCCTTTTGGAGTACAGAGATTTATGCTTCCAGGTATTAAAAAAAAAAAGCAATCCTTTAACTGCCCCTGCCTCACCCCCTTCTTCCTCTCTAAAAAAATCATCAACTTTTTGCTTTTTCAGGGCACTGGGACACCTATTTTGGTTGAAGACCAAGAAGCTAAAAGCAACTCAAAGCTTCAATTAGCATCTTGCTATTGTCACCTTAGAAGACTCCATATAACTTACTTTTCCCCAGTATTTCTAAAATAAAAGTGACATGCAATAATTAACAGCTTGAAGAAGCTATACAGAATCCATGTATACATGTACTTGCATATCACCACAGAAAAACAATCAACCTGCTTGATCTTATTTCCTTTGTTTACACCATCCCTCTCTTTGATCTATCACCTCTATCCCATTTCTTGTCTATCTTATTGTGCTGGGTTTGGCTGGGATAGAGTTAATTTTCTTCACAGCAGCTGGTACAGGGCTGTGGGGTTTGGATTTGTGCTGAAAACAGTGCTGATAACGCAGGGATGTTTTTGCTACTGCTGAGCAGTGCTTGCACAGAGCCAAGGGCTTTTCTGCATCTCACACCACCCCACCAGTGAGTAGGCTGGGAGTGCACAAGGAGTTGAGAGGGGACACAGCCAGGACAGATGACCCCAGCTGCCCAAGGGGATACCCCACACCATATGATGCCGTGCTCAGCACATTAAGGGGCCGAGGGATGAAGGAAGGAAGAAGGGGACATTCAGAGTAATGGCATTTGTCTACCCAAGTAGCCATCACACATGATGGACCCCCGCTGTCATAGGGATGGCTGAACACCTGCCTGACCATGGGATGCGGTGAACAAATTTCTTGTCATGCTTTCTTGTGTGCATGTCTTTTACTCTACCTATAAACTGCCTTTACCTCAACCAATGAGTTTCCTCACTTTTACTCTTCTGATTCTCTCCCCATCCCACTGAGAGGGAATTGAGCAAGCAGCTCTTTAGTGCTTAGATGCTGGCTAGGGTTAAACAATCATAGAATCACAGAATGGTATGGGTTGGAAGGGACCCCAAGGATCACAAAGCTCTAATCCCCCTGCCACAGACAGGGACACCAACCTCAGGCCTGGAGCTACACAAGGTTGCCCAGGGCCCCATCCACCCTGGCCTTGAACACTGCCAGGGACGGGGCATCCACTACTTCTCTGGGCAGCCTGTTCCAGCCCCTCACCACTCTCTCTGGAAAAAACTTCCCCCTAAGATCTAATCTAAACCTTCCTTCCTTTAGTTTTAATCCATTTCCCCTTGTCCTGACATTGTCTATCCTTTTAAAAAGTTGAATCCCCTCCTGTTTCTCTGCTCCCTTCAGGGACTGGCAGGCTGCAATGAGGTCCCCCCGCAGCCTTCTCTTCTCCAGGCTGAACAAGCCCAGCTCCCTCAGCCTCTCTTTGTAGGGCAGGTGCTCCAGCCCTCTAATCATGTTCATGGCCTCCTCTGAACCCTCTCCAACAGTTCCACATCTCTCTCGTATTGGGGGCCCCAGCTCTGGACACAGGACTCCAGATGGGGCCTCACAAGGGCAGAGTAGAAAGGGACAAACAATGACACTTAGCTTTACTTCTCCATAAAACCATTCCAGCTATGTCTCAGAACAATGTCTAAAATTATACTAGGAGAAACTTACACACAGAAGTTCTTATTTCTATTAAAGGTTGGTTCAATTTAATAACTGACTTCTTGTTTGTATTTAAACCTTTTATTTGCTTTCAGCTATGTTAATGAAAAACTTATTTAAACCCAAACAAGTGCATTTAACGAAGTTTACAGGAAACAGTATCTTAAACTGGTGCAAGTGATGGAAAGCAAAAAACCAAAGGTTTACTGTTGAAGGAAGATTGAAAAAGGTCTGCCTAAAATAATTATAATAACGGGAGCGTAAATCTCAGTGGAACTCATAAATTTAATTCCCATCCAGACACTTATTAAGACAAAAGGATAATATAATGTTTCAGATTTTTAGTATTTAAAACTTAAACCCACCACAAACAAACAAACAAAACCCCACCCAAAAAACCCCAACCAAGTAAAAACATCACAAAAACCCTACCACAAGACAACATACCATTGCTGGGCAACTCCTTTGGAAGATTCCTTAGAGCAAAACACACTCTGGAGATGAAAAGAGTGACAGAAGTTTGGCTCGGGCTGAGCTGATGTGCAGTGTGGCTGGGGACAGAGCCTTTGGGTAAGGACACCATACAGAGAGAATTGGCACTCTGAGTATGGAGAAGAGCTGTTAGATTTCATATCTTATTTTGTTTGAGAGTGGTGGGTTTTATGCATTCCCTTAAAATTACAAAAATCTATTAAAATATCTGACTTAATCCAATTAATTTCCTCTGCATAACTGGAATAAAGTACTATCCCCCAAACTTAGGCTAGCTGCTGTAATGAAAAGGAGCACAGCTTTTAATAGGAAGGTAGCAGCAATAAATAATCTAGCATCTACTGCTGCAATAAGAGCACACTGCTGACAATGACTGATGGTTACTACTCTGAAATCATTCTACATAAAATGGCAGGTTAAATCAGATCTAGCTCTATGCATACAACCACCTCTTCCACAGATTCAAATACTACCTTCTAAAAACCAGATGAGCAACCAGACCCTTCCAAGATGCCCCTAAGCTACCTAAAGACTCCTCAGATTACCCTTCCCTCTTTAGGACTGAAAAGCTATCACAAACATATCAGGAATGTTAATGTTAAGGATCAATGCTACTGCAAACCTACCAAATAATATACCTGAAATGCAGTAGTTATTCCTAATTAATAATCATATTGGGATATTTCATTTAGGACTAGACATTAAGGAAAGTGCTGCACCAGCTAAAAGTAGTAAGTGTTAATGATTATTTGATTGAGACAACCTAAGCTGCAGAGCCAGGAGAAGCCTAAAAAGCTTACTTCAGAGAAATCTTTGTATCTACCCTAAAAGGTCTTTTTAAAGCACCACCAACAGCAGAGGATTAAATCTGCAAACGAAATTGATGACATTCAAACTCTAATTCAGTGTAAAAGTCTCACATACTTCTATTTCAAACTCACCACATGTTCCTACCAAAATAATCAGCTGTGAAAGAGTGTATTATGCCTATATTTAAAGTTAATATCGTTAGGCTTTGGAGCTGTTTCCCCTCAAAAGAACCAGCCACAGTCCTAACATCCCTCAGAAGTACTGCTTAGAGGTTGTCCACAAGCCTTATCCATCTGCTTGGGAAACATTGAAAAGAATACATATCTATGAGGCACACTCCATTAAAATATGCCAGCAAATATTTCAAGCATCACCCAGTTCTCCCTTCATTTACACCTCCCCTTTCATCCCAGCAGACACAGTATCCTCAACATTCCAGCCTATGGGGTTATGTCAGAAACACAACCACTGCCCCCGTGTCATCTGTGTCAAAGATACCCCCTTTTGCCTCAGTCTTCTTCCCCACATCTAAGCCACTGAGCCTAGAAAGGCTGTCTACTTCTTTTATGCCTCAACTGAGAAATCAATAAATGCTCTCAGGCTTTCCACCTTTACGTTTTTCTTTGACAACAGTATACAACAACCATCTCTGTGACATGGTTACAGCAGGACTATTCTTAGGTGTATTATCACATTACTGCAATTGAACAGGATGCCATAAAAGAGATTTAAGCTAAGTGCTACCCTGCCTTTGCAATGAAGTGTGTGCAAACAGTTAATTAAAGTAACTCACCTAACATGATATACAGAATCCCTCAATGCTTTGGGTTGGAAAGGAACCTGATAGATTGTCTAAGTCCCAATCCCTTGTCTTGGTCAGGGACACCCTGCACCAGAACAGGTTACCCAAAGCCACATCTGACCTGGCCTTGAACACTGTCAGAGACAGGGCATCCACAGCTGCCCTGGGCAACCTGGTCCACTGTCTTGCCACCCTCGAAGAATTTCTTCCTAAGATCTCAACTAAATCTATCCTCCTTCATCTTAAGGCCATTATCCTTTGTCCTATCACTACTTGTGTTTGTAAACAGTCCTTATCCCTCTTTCCTGTAGGCTCTTATAAGGTCTCCCTGGAGCCTTCTCTTCTCCAGGCTGAACAGACCTAGCTCTCTCAGCCTGTCTTCATAGGAGAAGTGTTCCAGCCCTCTGGTTACCTTTGTGGCCTTTCTCTGGACTCACTCCAATAGCTCAGTATCTTTCTTCTACTGGGGACCCCAGAGCTGGATGAAGTACTCCAGATGGGGACCCCAGAGGTGGATGAAGTATTCCAGGTGGGGACCCCAGAGCTGGATGGAGTATTCCAGGTGGGGTCTCACAAGAGCAGAGTAGAGGGGCAGAATCATCTCCCTCAACCTGCTGGTCACCCTGCTTTTGATGCAGCCCAGGATACAGCTGGCTTTCTGGGCTGCAAGGCTGGCTCCTGTCAATCTTCTCATCCACCACAATCCCCAAGTCCTTCCCCGTAGGGCTGCTCTTAATCCATTCTCCACCCAGCCTGTAGTTGTGCTTGGGAATGCACTGATCCAGATGCAGGACCTTGCACTTGGCTGTGTTGAACTGTATGCAGTTTGCATGGGCATGCCTGTCAAGGTCCCTCTGGATGGCATCCCTTCCCTCCAGTGTGTTGACCACACCACATGGTTGGGTGTAATGAGCAGACTTGCTGATGGTGTGGTTCAATCCACTGTCCATGCAGCCACAAATGTTAAACTATGCTAGTCCCAATACTGACCCCTGAGGAATGTCGCTCGTCACTGGTCTCCACTTGCACATGGAGCTGTTGACTGCAGCTCTGAGTGCAACCACCCAACGAATTCCTTCTCCAGTGAGTGGTCCATCCATCAAACCCACGTGTCTCCAATATCCAAACCCTTCACCAGTTAAAACTTTGAGGTGACACACTCACTCTGTAGGAAAAGAGCATCTAACTCAGCGTTACCCTGATATAGCTATTTTATTATCATTTTTCAAGTACATGTTCCCTATTTCAACAAACACACACCTGTAATCGTTCTCATCCTTCTTCCCAACTCTTTATGTGTAAGCTGTACAGTGCACTGACCTGTGGCCCTCTGCCAGAGAGGGAGCAAGAATGGAGAAACAGAATTTCTGTTGAGCTTTGAGCTGCTTTATCTGAGATCAGACCTTAAGTCTGAGCTGAGGATCCCAAGATAGTTCATAAAACTTACAGGACAACCATAAATACTCCTAGACAGTACTCCCCAGGAACACTTTCAGAAATCAGTGATGATGTGTCCTTACCTTGTCACAAGCACACTGAAGTCACCAAGAGTATTTTCTTTAAATTAGTCCTTTGGCTGGCTCATTTCCCTCCACTTCAAGAAAACCCCAAAACAAAAAAAGCAAAAGGAAAACAGGAGCCCAAATCTACTAAACAAACAACTAAGATGATACAAACTCATCACAAATGGAAATGTTTCAGTCTTTTGTGAGAAACATTCAAGAAGCAAAGCTAAGCCAATGCAGCTATACCAAATACAGGCAGCCTGGGCTGCCCATGGGGTCTCCCTGCCCTGATAATTACATATTTGGGCTGCATTGCCATAACGCTGGCTTATGGCAATCTCTTTTCTTAAAAAAGAAAAGAAAAATCAATCAAAGTGAGATATGGCTCGACAGGTCTGCAGTAAAGCCCAGCCATGTAGAAAATAGAGCAGCAGCTGCACTACAGGACCAAAAACAGAGTGAGCAAACTCCATCATAGGGCACAATTATCTCACTGGAAAAAAAAATTTTAAAAAAAAAAGGGAAATGAAGAAAAATACACACACAAACACACACACCCCTCCCCACAACATCTCACACAAACCCAAGAGATTTGGGTCTCTGATTGCAGTATATCTACATCATTATCCACTAACTTCCTTACAGATTTACTGGGTTTTTTTCAAATATTTGTCTCTCATCAGATTATAGAGTGTAGTACTTCAGAAGGAAGGAGCAAAAAGCCTGCACAACAGCAAGGAAGTCTAACCTGGGAGACTGCCCTTCACAGTCATATTCCACCCATGAAGCTCCTAGAGGAGTCATCCTGTCAAGTGTGGGATAGGGTCACTCCCCCACCGTGTCAAAACATGACAACTCTATGGCAAGCTCATGTAAGATGAGTATATCATCAATATACAGCATCCAGATCATCTCTCAGAACCAGGCCCAAACCATATCTCCATGGACAGCTACACTTTTGGAGCATTTGGGAAGTTCAGTACCCACACAGGAGCTTGGTTCTCTCTTTGTTGTGAGTGAAAATAAAGTCTCCATTCAAAGACACATATCTGAATGTTAATACACAAACCTAAATGCCACTTAACAGGCAAATCTTAGATATTACATTCTCACCTCAAGTTTGTTTCTCTGAATATATGAACAGTTCACCTGCCTAACACAGCCAGTCTGGAGCACCTTTATCCCATAAAATAGTCAAAACAAAGTAGAGGCCTCAAAAATCCAATTGGCCAATGACTTTTGAGGGTCTGGCATGCACACACTGCCTAGAGATGCAAGTACCTTCTCATCCCTGAATGTACTGAAGCCATAAACCTGCTTGGGGGTGGGTAATCAACTCTCTGCAATAACCCTACTAAATCCCTAGGAGAATGGGAATTCACCTATGACACCTGTGTGATTTCTCAGTGTCATCAGTCAATAGCAAGAAATTCCAATCCCTCAAATACAGACATTGTTTTCTATCAGATGTCACAAAGTCACATCATCATTTCTTAATTTCCCCTGTCCATTTCTCCTACCATCCACTGCTCACTTTTTTCCTGCCTGTTCCAATGCATTAAGCCCCTGACAGCATAGACTAAGGCCATAGACTATATAAGCACCTCTAGAAAACATCACACCCTGTGTTTATAGAACTTTATGGCTGGAATGAATGCTGTGCAGCATTGGAGTATCTGTTACTCATAGATATATCACACACAAAAAATCCTCAATGTTTCAGTGAACTACTTTCAGCATAGAAGTTACAGAAAAATCCCATTAACTAAGGCTTCAGTATCTGAGCTGTGTAAATAAACATCCTTTAAGTGTCTATCAGATAACCATAGAAAATGAACACCAGTCAAGACCTCTGGATTCTCGGGGCTCCAGCAACACCCTGCTCTTCAGCAAAAGTTTTTCCCCTTCTCTCCATTCCATACACCCCTTTTTGGCCTTTTTGGGGTGGTCAGCCCACTGCAAGCATAGGAGGAGGAAAAAACTGCAGAGCCAACAATAAAGAGCAGAGGAAAAAGGTGGGTGTCTGTACAACAAAAAAAGTACAGAGACACTCTTTGTTATAACTCTGTGCTGCAGAGGAATCAAACTTACCCACAGCAGTAGCAGCCAACTGTGGGGAACAATACAAGCTGTATGAGTCTTTCTCATCAGAGACACTCAGAACCAACAACTCATTCACCTTAACGTGCTCACTGTTATGTTTCCAGCCAAGAAGAGATTCTACTGAATGTGCTGCTGTTTAGGAGATGAACACAGCATAAAACAGTACAGCTAAATCCTGTAGCTACAGTAAAAGTATGAATCCAAGCTTAATAATATCAAGAGATATCCAGTAATCTAAGGACTTGTCATTTAATCACCTCAAATCTCTTCCATTTAAGGCAATTTGGTCACCTTTGACAATTCTTACTGCAAGATGCTGAAAGTACACTAGGATTGTGACAGATAAACTCTTGAAGAGCTACATTGCCACCAAGGCAGTATCACAAACTGGACTCAAAAGACACCTTCAGTTTTATAAGCAGTTCCAGATTTCTCAGGCACACAGGAAGCACAGTTGGGCATTGCCCTGTTGTAGCAACACCAGGAGAGTAAGGAGTACCACCCTTTGGCACTGTGCAACCTTTCCTCCACGGAACCCCACTGAAGAGGGTAGGTGGCTGCCGTGCCAACACATGCCAAGAAGTCCTCTGCAAGTGCCGATGCTCAGTCTCACAGGGCCTGCAGGAAGCCAGAGCTGCCCTCCCGTGGCCTCTCACTCACACTCTGGTACACATGAGTTGAAGCAAAGCCTGTGTTAGATGCAGATCAGCAAGCTGCAGACTCACCAGAGCAATAGGTATGGGGATAAATAATGGAAGCCAACATGTCTGAGAGCAACTGGGAAGACAAAAAGATTCACACAAGGCAAAAACCAAACAGCAGCATGATAAAGTAGCTGAGACGAATGCAAGTGTCACCCATCTGCAAGAGGCCACTGCACACAAATAACTGACAATGAGGTATACTCAGGGGTTTAACGAGCCCTCTAGGGATACAGTGGCATGATAAATTACAGTCTGACTGGGAAGACTCTTTTCTTAATTCCTCCTAAATTCTATAAAAGGTGTGTGGGTTAAAAAAAAGGTATATTTTATAGATGTGCCCTTCTGATGAGAGTAGGTCTCTGTCCATTTAGAGCAATGGCAGCAGAGAACCAAGCGTGGTCTGTTCTGCTTTGATGTGTAATGCAATGTGCATCTCCAAATCACCTTAAAAATTATGTCACTAAGAACTGTAAAGACCATGGCCATCAATGGGAAGATCATATTACTGTTCCTTCTGGTTTCACATCATGGACACTTTATTCCATGTCTCTGACAAAACTCAGCCCGTACAGTTGCCTTCTGAGGTCTCAGCATTTGCTCATGAACAAATAAATACAGCTCGCAGATGTACAGAAGTGCTTGAAAGAATGAATGGTACGTGCACAGGCCCAAGTCTGAAGGAGGTGGGGGGGGGGGGGGGGAGGCAGGGC